>RCUC01098066.1:0-16385 GCA_003697995.1 Taxidea taxus jeffersonii | reverse complement strand
TGTGTGTGTGTGTGTGTGTGTGTGTGTGTGTGTGTGTATTACCATGAAGATTAAATTTAAGGTCTTTTATGATTTGAATTATGACTCCCCCAAATTTTCACATTGAAGCCCTATCTCTAGAGTAACTGTATTTGAAAATATGGCCCTTAGAAGGGAAATTAAAGTTAAATGAAGTCATTAAGTTGGGACTCTAATCTGATAGAACTGATGTTTTTATAAGAGGAGGAAGAGACATCAGAGATCTCTCTCACCCTGTTCATTCATAGAGAAGAGGCCATGTGAAGACTCAGCAAGAATATAGCCCTTTATAAGTCAGAAAGAAAGGTCTCACAAGAAATGAACCCTGATGGCATCTTGATTTTGGACTTCTATACTACAGAGCTTGAGATTAAATTTCAGTTATTTAACCATCCATACAGTCTGTGATATTTTGTTATGTCATCCTAAGCAAGCTAATATAACATCTTAAAGTTATAATATAATTTGAATTTATAGTGACTTAACTTGTATAGATCCACTCCTCCTTTTGTTAACAATGTCACAGAATTTATTTGTATACATTGTGTATCCACTAAAATAAATTAATAAAGTTTTTTTATGCATTTGTTTTTTAAATAATGTAGAAAATAAAAAGTGGAGTTACAGAGCAAAATTACAATAATATTAACTTTTGTAGTTGCTCATGTATTTACCTTTGCTGGAGATCTTTATTCTTCCACACAACTTTGAGTTACTGTCCAACATTTTTATTATTTTAATTAATTAATTATTTGATTAATTTTTAAGCAGGCTCCATGCCTAGTGTAGAGCCCAAAGGGCTTGAATTCAGAACCCTAAGCTGAGCTAAGAGTCAGACACTTTAATGAGCCATCCAAGTGCCCCCAAACATTTTAATTTTTACTGGGAGGATTTCCTAATTAGCATTTCTTGCAGGGCAGTTCTAATGGTAACAAATGTCTTTAGCTTTTGATTGTCTGGAAATATTCTCATTTCTCTCTCATTTTTGAAAGTCGTTTTTCCAGATATAAGATTCTTGGTTGACAGTTTTTTCTTCAAGCTTTTTGAATATATCAATATACTACTTCTGGCTTCCAAGGTTTTTATTGAGAAATCAGCTAAGACTCTTATAAAGGATCACTTATCTGTGATGATTTCTTTCTTTCTAATTGCTTTCAAGATTCTCTTTGCCTTTCTTTTGACAATTAGATCTTGATGTTGGTCTCTGGATTTATTTTACTTGGACTTGAACTCCTTGGATTTGTACATTTGTATCTTCTATCAAATTTTGGTATTTTTTCAGCCATTTTCTTGAAATATTCTTTCTGTTTATTTTCCTCTCTTCTTTTTCTTATATTCCTACAGTGCATATGTTAGTCGACTTGATGGTGTCTGAAGGTCCCTTAAGCTCTGTTCACTTTTCTTCATTCTTTTTTCTTTTTATTCTTCAAACTCAATAATTTCAATTGTCCTATCCTCATGTTGGCTGTTTCTTTCTTCTGCTTGTTCAAATTAGCTTTTGAATCCCTCTGGTGTAAATTTCATTTCAATTAATGTGCTTCCAATACTGTGATTTCTTCTTGGCTTTGTTTTATAATCTCTGTCTTTATAAATATTATAATTTTGTTTATACATTATCTTCCTGTCTTTGTTCATACCTTTCTTTAGCAATTTGAACATCTTTAAGGCAATTGTTATGTAGCCTTTGTCTAGAAAGACTGCCACCTTGATTTCTTCAGGGACAGTTTTTGCTGATTTATCAATTTATTTATTTTATTTTGAATGGGCCATTATTTCCTTCATGCCTTTTGATTTTTTGGTTGAAAACTGGTCTTTAAGTTTTATAATGTGATAATTCTGTAATTCAGATTAATGTAGATCTCCTGAAGATGCTGCCACGTAACTCTGTGTTTGTTTATTTCTTGGCACAATAAAAGAACTGCATTTCCTTTAATATATTATTTTATTATTAAGAAATTTTACAGTGCCTTTTTTCTCAAAAAGGAAGATTTAATAAAATTATGCTTCCTAACCAGAGACAATATCTATTCTTAGGGAAAGTTATACAGCCAGTGTGAATTTGAAATAATCATTAAATCATTGTACTTTGCTTTTGTATAAATTATTTTTCATTATATTAATTTGTAAATTTCTTCAATAATGCTGTGCATAGCTTACCTTCTATATATAGCATTTACATGCCCCTGGCTGATGTGCATCTCCATTCTGCAGCATCCTCATCCCTACTTCCCACAATCCAACCATGGAAGTAATGTGTTTGGTCCAGTTGATAGCACTGGGATCTTCTTCCCTTCCTATAAGAAATGTAAGTCTGGGTTGGTTGTTGCCTTTACTCTTCTTCTTTTTTTTTTTAAAGATTTATTTATTTATTTATTTGACAGACAGAGATTACAAGTAGGCAGAGAGGCAGGCAGAGAGAGAGGGGGAAGTAGGCTCCCCGCTGAGCAGAGAGCCAGATGTGGGGCTCAATCCTAGGACCCTGAGATCATGACCTGAGCTGAAGGCAGAGGCTTTAACCCACTGAGCCACCCAGGTGCCCCGCCTTTACTCTTCTTTAAGTGGAGTATTTAAAATATTACTCCTATACCTTAATTTACATGACTTAAAATTTTTTAATACAGACAAAAGAGTGTATGTAGTATGTATGCGTTATACAAAGTATATAAAATAACAGGCATGAACCCACCACTCAACTTAAGAAGTGGAATAATACTAGTAATTGAAGATTCCTGTTTGCTTGTTCTTGACTCTATCTCCATCATCTCTCAAAATAATCCCCATTACAGATTTGTATTTATTGTTTCTTTGCTTATTAGAGATTAATTTTATTGCATATATAATATATAATATAATCTATAACACATATATGTGATTATAATGTAATCTATATATTATAATTAGATAATATATTATGAATTATACATAATAATAACATATATATTATATACATAATTTCTTTAAACCATACATTGCTTAGTTTTGATTATCTTTGAATTTTGTAATAGTTTTGGAGACTTTTCTTATTAATACTGTAGAATCTTAGTTTTATACACATGATATATGTAGTCTGTGGACTGCCTTAGCACACAGCATTGTGTGTCTGAGATTCAACAGTTTTATTGATTATACCTGTAGTTCTGTATTTTCTTAACACTGTAGTATTCCACTATGTGAATATTACACCATTTATTTATTTATTTCTTCCTCTATTAGTAGGAGTTTGTGTGGTTTCCTGGTTTTGCTATTACAAACAGTGTTACAACAAAAGTGTTGATTATTTCCTGTCATTAATGAGGGAGCACTGGGTTTACAGGAGCGAATGGGAATTATTAAATTATACAATTTGTATGTAATTCAGTTTTATAATGGTATGCCAAATAACTTTTCAAAAAGTCTGGTTAATTTATGAGTACTGCACCCTCATCGAATTTTGGGACTCTCAGACTTTAATTTTTGCCTATAGAGAGATATAGAATGGTATCTTTTGTAATGCTAATTTTTCTTTTCTTGATTACTAACATATTTGAGCATCTTTTCATATGATTCTTGGTAATTTTCATTTCCTTTGCTGTTAAATGCTCTTTCTTTCTTTCAGCACTTTTACAGATGTGGTTCCAATGTGTTCTGGCCATTGATATTTCTCATTAAAATTCTCATTCTTTCTTCCTTCTCAGGTTCCTATTATATGAATGTTTGCCTCTGATATTGTCCCACAAGTCTCTGAGGCTCTTTTTCCCCCTTTCAATCTCTTTTTTTCAATTTTTCAGACTCGCTAATTTCTGTTGCTGTATCTTGAAGTGTACTAACTCTTCTGCTATTGCAAATCTATTAATAAATCAATCTAGTGAATTTCTCAATTCAGTTTTTGAATTTTGAAGTTATAAAATTTCAAATTTCAATTTATATATCAATTTCCATTTTGAGATATTCTATGTCTTCTCTCATTGAGAGTATATTTTAAAATAATCCTTTGAAAATATTTTTCTTTAGTTTTTTAAACACATTTGAATATCTGCTTTAAAATGTTTCTCTGATAAATTCAACATCTGGGCTATTGTGGGGTTGGTTTATTGACTGTATTTTCTTTGACTTGGACTACATTATCCCTTTTAAAAATATTTTAAACCTATTTTTCAAATGTCTAATAGTTTTTAATTAAGTATCATTGATTTTACCTTATAGAACTTCTGGATTCTTACTTTCTTCTGAAACGTGTTGATTTTTATTGAGCTCATCACTCTGAAATTGTGTAAGCTTGGTTTTACACTTTATTAGAGCAGATCTATTCAATGCTAAAGGTATTTTCCAAGCCCCCCCCAAACTTTATCTTTTCAATGGTTATGTAAACAGTTGGTTTTTGATTTTGCAAAGGCAGGTTTGGATTGCATTTATTTTAGGTGTGTAGGTGTGTTCTCTAGCTTCTCAGCTGGAATCCTGGGGTGTTACCAAGTAAGAGTTAAAGTAGTGTTAACGAGGTCTCTTTATTCTGCCAAAAGTGCTTCATTTTGTGTTCTGTTTAAAACCCTGAAAAGCCACTCTCTGGCAAGATGTCTGTAGTCTTACACTGTGCAAAAGCCGTCAAGGACTTATAGGAACTCTAAACAGGGACTTCGTACATCTCATCTACACAGCTTCCTCCTCTTGCTCACACACTACCTTGCCCTGCAAACCCTGACCATGTCAGCTTCCCTAAATTCTGACCTTTGTTCAGCGAGACTGCCATACTCTGCTTGGACTCCAGCTTACTGTGGCTTGCTTGAGAAATTGTTCCCAGGTACAGCCAGTGAGATTCTGACACACACTTCACAAGTTTCCTTTCTCTCAGGGATAATAGTTCTTTATTACCTATTTATCCATGTTTGAAAAAAGTACCTCACATATATTGTTCATTTTTATGTTTTTTTTTCTGTTGTGAGGTTAGTTCATTACTAGTTATTCCATCTGTTGAAAGCAAAACTCTCATTCCATATTTTTTATCCTTCTAACCACAGTGAAACCCTGATTCCCTGCAACATCAATATGTCTATGTATCTGCTTTATCTGATAATATAAAAAAAAAGTTCAGTATTGGCATACTAAACACTACCAGTTAATACCAACCCTATCAGATAAAGTTCAAGATTTCCTTAGAGTTTTTCTGCCTTTAGGAAATAGCCTATAAAAGTTATATGGAATACTGCATCTAAAAATCATTAATTTTTATGTGGTTTTGTTATTAATTTTATATAGAACTACATTATATTTCTTTCTATTTATGGTCAAATTTTAGATTGCTTATTATTCTTTTTGATTTAATTTTTTGAGGAAATAAAATATTTATAGGTTTCATTCACATGTGTATAAAGACTTAGAATATTCCACTCTCATCTTTATTTGTTGCAAGGTGTTGGCTTAGTCAACTCTATAAATAACTTCCCCTTAATTTCTGATTTATCCTGTTTCTTTTTGCAAACATAAGCAAATTCTTATTTTCTTTTCTTCTAGCATTAAACAGTAGATTATATTTACTTTCCCCTCCTCTATTTGGTCTATTTTCTTTGCTTAAAAATTTTTTTCCTGAATATTGGAATGCTTTGTTTTTGTTCTAATCATTACTTTTCCTTATCATTACTTCGGTTCCTTTTTCTTTACTTAGGTCTCTACTATTTGGCTTTTCAGCTTTAGGTAATAAATACTAATTCTCACTGAAAATTTAGGGATAATAATTAAGTTGATTGTACTCTTTTCTTTCTTTTCCTCCTATTACATCAATTGCATTATTTCTCCTGTGTTATAACATATAAGTTAAATGCTATTCTTTACTCATGCTCACCTTTGTTTTAATCTTCAATTTCCAGTTAAATATATTAAAACTCTTTTGCCAAAATTCCTTCAGTCAAACTCTTGATTTGAAACTCTCATGTACAAATGAAACTCTCATGTACAAAATTCCCCATGAAACATCTATAAACAAAATCTGAGTTCTTAAACCTACCAACTGTATATTTTTTGTCTTTTACCTTTGATATTTGAAGGACTATTTAACAACATCTAAAGCTATTTCACACTTTTTCCCCTTGCCATTTAAAACTACTTTTTTCTCTTTAGTCTTGATTTTTGTGGTGTTATCAAGTTGTCTAACAAAAAGCTAATTTTATTTCTTTTGTCAGTAACATGGTCTTTTACCTGAAGCCTTAGTATACTTACTACACTTTTATTTATCTTCGAGGTTTAGTAGTTTCTAGCACACACTTTGCTGTCAACCTTACTAGATCTACTTTTTCCAGGTACAGACTTGGGTACCTTGTGCTTTCATTTTATTTTCCATGATGACTTTAATTTTTCTTCATTTCATTATTTGGATGATCACTTTTCATTCTACCCCTTTCTCATTCATTTCAATTCTGAGATTTTTAATATTTGACTCAAAGAATTATTATTATTTTTTAAAGATTTTATTTGTCAGAGAGAGCGAGAGAGAGCAAGCGCACAAACAGGCAGAGTGGCAGGCAGAGGTGGAGAGAGAAGCAGGCTCCCTGCCGAGCAAGTAGCCTGATGCGGGACTCGATCCCAGGACCCTGGGATCATGACCTGAGCTGAAGGCAGCAGCTTAACCGACTGAGCCACCCAGGTGTCCCTCAAAGAATTATTTTATTTGAAACTTATTTTAAAGTATTTCATTGATATGGGAGTGTTTATTACAGTTTTCCTCTGTTTTATGGTTGATTTTTAAGGGGACTTGACATTAGTGGCAGTATTTTATTTTATTTTTTTTAAAATATTTTATTTATTTATTTGACAGGCAGAGATCACAAGTAGGCAGAGAGGCAGGCAGAGAGAGGAGGAAGCAGGCTCCCTGCCGAGCAGAAAGCCTGATGCTGGGCTGGATCCCAGGATCCTGGGATCATGACCTGAGCTGAAGGCAGAGGCTTTAACACACTGAGCCACCCAGGCGCCCCTAGTGGCAGTATTTTAATCTCATTTAAATTTTTTCCTGTACTGCCTTTGTAAATACTTTTGTATCATTTTTCTCTTCATCTTTAAATGTGTTGTATTTTTCTGAAACAGCATTAATAGGTGTTTGTAGACAGGACTTAGGGCTTTCATTGTGTTCTACATTTCTTATGTCAGAAGAACAGTCTTCTGTTGGTATAGTAAAGTGCAGTTTCTTTAATCAGTGGATAATTGTTGTGAATTGATGTGTTTTCTTCACTTGTGATTCTGATAATTGCCAAAAATTTCAGCTATTATTCTCTCTTTTTTCTCCACCCTGAAGCTTACAAAGGCATGTTTCTCCATTTCAAGTCACCATTCTCTTCCTCAGAAATAATGTTTTCCTAAGCCTACTGTAACTCCAGTGCACTTCAAGCCCTTTCATTCCAAAGGTGATTAAATAAACCTAGCAACTAAATGCAACACATAATCCTAAAACAGCTAGACATTGTCATGGGTGCAATTGGTGAAACTTGATTATGGGCTGTGGCTTATAGAATAATATTGTATGGTATATCAATGTTAAATCTCCTGATTTGAAAACCATAATGTGGTTATGTAAGATAATTTTTTCTTGGGAGACATATAGTGAAGTATGAAATAAAAGACCATGATGTGTCCAACTTCCTCTCAAATGATTCAGAAAAAATAGTATTTCTATATATCAACCTAAATGTTAACAATAGATTAATTTTGAATACTGTATGTTTGAACTGTATGTATTCCTTTACCTTATCTGCAAAGTTTATGTAAGCTTTCACTTACTTATATCAAACAAAAAGTTGAAATAAGAAAACCTCTTCCTTTCAGTTTTTAGTAGACAGATCCATCAGGCCTCAGACCTGTTGTCAGTACTTCATTGCTCACAGTGGTATTCTTCATTCAAGGTTTACTGTATTTTTTTCCCAACACCACTGGGTCCCTGCTGTCTTTACTTCTTTTGCCTACAGAAGTTTCTGCAGCCACAAGCCAGTAGGACATTTAAGTGACTAGTCTGATGACTTGCTGGAAGCTGAGTGTGGACTAACATGAGAGAGAGAGAGTACTGGGGGCAACATTCTCAGAGAGTCTCTCACACCTCTGTGGCCTTTATCTCCATGAGCCCCCACCAGGTTCTCCTCCTGAAGATCTGAGGAAGATCCTCTTCAAGGTCTGGCTGGGGAAGGGAAGAATAATCCTTATAAAATATACTCACAGCCTTCTTCATAAAAAATGCCTGCTCTCTGGACACCTGGGTGGCTCAGTGGGTTAAGCCTCTGACTTCGGCTCAGGTCATGATCTCAGGGTCCTGGGATCGAGCCCCGCATCAGGCTCTCGGCTCAGTGGGGAGCCTGCTTCCTCCTCTCTCTCTGCCTGCCTCTCTGCCTACTTCTGATCTCTCTCTGTCAAATTAAAAAAAAAAAATGCCTGCTCTCCAGAGTCAAAACAAGAAACAGAATCTTGATTATAGAGAATAATCTGATGGTTACCAGAGGAGAGAGAGGAGGGAGATAAGTTAAATAGGTGATAAGGATGAAGGAGTGAATTGGTGATGAGCACAGGGTAAAGTATTGAACTATTAAATTACTCTGTTGTACACCAGAACCTAATATAATGATACATGTTAACTAACTGTAATTAAAATAAAAACTTCAAGTTAAAAAAAAATTTCGTCTCCAGCGGAAGTATATGCCAGAGCCTTATCTTAGTTGGTTAAGGGCATTTAACCACTTTAGTCACTCTAGCATACCTTTCTCAGTTATAGGAGGGAAAAAAAACCAGACAAACATAGTAATCATGGATCAGAGTTTTAACTAAATATATTGGGAATGTTGTGGCCTAGAAACAGAATGGAGAACAGAGAGGAATAAAAACTGTATCACTGAAGAGCTACTTGTAAAGGTCACAAACTGGAAACACTGGCCAACTAAAAGACCAAGATCTAATTATAAGATTATAGAATGTTTCTCTTCTCCCATACTTTATCACCACAGTGACAGAGCTCTAGTACTACATTAAATTATAGTAGAAAAAGGGGGCGCCTGGGTGGCTCAGTGGGTTAAGCCTCTGCCTTCGGCTCAGGTCATGATCCCAGAGTCCTGGGATCGAGCCCCGCATCAGGCTCTCTGCTCTGTGGAGAACCTGCTTCCTCCTCTCTCTGCCTGCCTCTCTGCCTACTTGTAATCTCTGTCTGTCAAATAAATAAAGCCAGAAGACTTAGATTCTCCCTGAAGAGAAGTACTTAGAGAAACCCAAAGTCAACAGGTGAGACAAAAACAAGGACACTAGAGGAAGTTGATGCCTTTGGCTATGAAAAACATTAAATACAACCAAGGTTAGCCAAATTATTACAAATCCTCATAACAAAGGTCTATTTACCTTGGTTTCTATTACCTAATCTATCAAGTTCAGCATTCAAGAGAAAATTACAATACATGTCATAGGCAAGAAAAACTGTCTCAAGAGACAAATCATAGGAACCAGACTCAGGTCTGGTTGTTGTTTTAATGATTGGAAATGAAATCTAAAATAAGTATGATTACTATGTTAAGGATTCTAGTGGTAAAAGTAGACAATATTCTTTTATGTAATGTAAACAGAGAGATGGAAACTCTAAGAAAAAAGCAAAAGAACATGTTAGATCAAAAGCATTGTAACACAATTGTAGGAAGTCTTTGAAGGACTCATCAGTAGATTCAACACAACTAAAGAAAGAATCAATGATCTTAAAGATAGGTCAATAGAAACTTCCCAAACTGAAATTCAAAAAGATTAAAGAATAAAGGAAAAAAAGAATAGAACATTCAAGGAATGTGGGACAATTTCAAAAGGTGTAACTTATTCATGATTGGAATACTCAAAGGAGAAGAAAGAAAGATCGGAGCAGAGGAAATATTTGAAGTAATAATGGTTGCAAGCTTTCCAAAATATAGAAAACAAATCAAAGATCCAGAAGTTCAGAGTACACTAAGCAGGATAAGTATCAAAAATAAATCCCACCTAGGCATGTCTTATTCAAACTTCAGAAAAGGAAAGACATAGGGAAATTTTGAAAGAAACCAGAGGGGAAAAATATAGAGGAGCAAGGGTAAGAATTACACCAAACTTAACAGAAAACCATGCAAGCTAGGAGGAGGAGTGTGAAATATTTTAAGGGTTGAAAGAGAAAAACCACCAACTTAGAATTCTATATCCAAGAATATTATTCTTCAAAAGTGAAGAAGACATAGACTTTCAGAAAATTTAAAAAGCTAAGAGAATCCATCACCAGCAGGATTCCACTGCAAGAAATGTTAAAAGTTCTTCAATTAGAAGAAAAATGATATAGGTCAGAAAATTTGATCTATGTGAAAAAGTATCAGAGAAGAAATAAAGGAAGGTAGAAGAAAATCTTGTGTTTATTGTATCCCCATTGATCTTAATGATAATCATTTGTTTAAATAAAAGAGTAACAGTGTATTGGGTGATTATATCATATTGATAAGTGAAATGAATGACAATTTCAGAAAGGACAGAAAGGAGGAATTTGGTTTACTTCCTACATGTGAGATGGTATGTGGTATTCTGTTATTTGAAGGAAACTGTAGATTAGTTAAAAATTCATATTGATAACTTTACAGCATCACTAGAAACAGCTAGAAAGAGAAGTGTAAGTGACATACTAAGATAAGAGATGAAATGGAATAATAAAACTTGCTTAATTAAGACCATAATAGTCAGAAAAAGAGGCTAAAAAGGAAACAAAGAACAAATGCATGAGTAGAAAACAGTTACAAACCTGGTAGATATTAATCTAATGATATCAATAATCACTTTATATAGTCTAACCACACCTTTTAAAATACAGTGATAAAGGGGATTTAAGAAACCCAATCATATGTTATTTACAATAAACTCACTTTTTAAAATTTAAAATCAATTGATTAATAGTATATTATTAGTTTCAGAGATAGAGTTTAGTGATTCATCAGTTCCATATAACACCCAGCGCTCATTACATCAAATACCCTCCTTAATGCCCATGTCTAGTTACCCCATCCCCCAACCCTCTTCTCTCCTGCAACCTCAGTTTGTTTCCTATAGTTAGGAGTCTCTTATGTTTTGTCTCCCTCTCTGATTTCACCTATTTTATTTTTCCTTCCCTTCCCTTATATTCATCTGTTTTTTTTTTCTTAAATTCTATGTATGGATGAAATCATATATTTATCTTTCTTTAACTTATTTTGCTTAGTACAATACCATGTAGTTCTATTCATGTTGTTGCAAATGGCAAGATTTCATTCTTTTTGATGGCTGAGTAAATTCCATTATATATTTATATCTATCTATATCTATCTATATCTATATCTGTTTGCCTGCCAATAGCCATCTCAGGTCTTTCCATATTTTGGCTGTTGTAGACATTGCTGCAATAAACATTGGGGTGCATGTACCTCTTCAATTCACTGTGTTGTATCCTTTGGATAAATACCTAATAGTACAATTACTGGGCAATAGGGTAGCTCTATTTTTATTTTTTTGAGGAACCTTCATACTGTTTTCCAGAGTGACTGCACCAGCTTGAATTCCCACCAACAGTGTAGGAGGGTTCCCCTTTCTTCACATCCTCACAGCGTCTGTTTCCTGACTTGTTCATTTTAGCCATTCTGACTGCTGTGAGGTGGTATCTCGTTGTGGTTTTGATTTGTATTTCTTTGATTCCGAGAGGGATATTGAGCAGTTTTTCATGTGTCTGTTGGCCATTTGGATGTCATCTTTGCAGAAATGTCTGTTTATGTCTCCTGCTCATTTCTTGATTGGGTTATTTGTTTTTTGGGTGTTAAGTTTGATAAGTTCTTTATAGATTCTGGATACTAGCCCTTTATCTGATATGTTATTTGTAAATATCTTTTCCCATTTGGTTTTTTGACTGTTTCCTTTGCTGTGCAAAAGCTTTTTATCTTGATGAAGTCCCAACAGTTTATTTTTGCTTCTGTTTACCTTGCCTTTGGAGGCCTTATGTTTATTAAATAATTGAATTGGTATTAATATTTCAACAAAGAAAGTCCCTGGCCTTGATGATTTCAGTGGTAATTTCCTCCATAGATTAAAGGAAGAAATAATAACAGTTCTCCACAATCCTTCCAGAAAATTGAAGCAAGGGAACAGCTATAGGAATAGTATTGCATTGGGCAACACCAAAATCAGGTAAAGAAAATACATCAACAGAAAACTACAAACAAATATCTCTCAGGAACATAGATGCAACAATCCTTAACAAGCTATTAGCAAATTGAAACCAAAATGTAAAGAAAGAACTCTATACTGTAACCCAGTGGAATTTGTTATAGGTATGCATGGCTGTTTCAGCATTTGAAAATTGATGTAATCTATCTTATTAAGAAAAACTAAAAAAGATAAATAATATGATCAATCATGCAAATAAAGATTAATGATGCAAAATAAAGCATTTCAATATTTCCAACACTTGTTGATAAAAATTCTTACCAAACTAGGAGGGAGAATTCCTGAGCTTGAAAAAGAGGATCTGAAAAAATAAAAATCAATAGCTAACCTACTACTTACTAGTAGTGTGAGAGAGAGACAAGACTCTTGGCCTCTTAGATCAGGATCAAGACAAGGACATCTCCTTTTAGCACTCCTTTTTAACATCATATTGGAAGTCCTAGGTATTGCAAAGGACCAGAAAATGAAATGAATGATTTAAAGAATGGAAAGGAAGAAATAGACCAATCTTTATTCACAGATATAGTTGTCTATATAGAAAATCCAAAAATTGGCAAAAAAGAAACTAAAAAAGTATGTCAAATTTGTAGGATTCAAGGCTATATACAAAATCAGTTGCCTTCCTATATATGAGCAATGAATAATAATAAATTGAAATCAAGCATCTATAATACTTATAATAACATGAAAATGGAAATGCTTAGTTATAAATCTAAAAAATATGTATAGGACCTTAATGGGAGAACTATAAAACATTGATAAAAGAAATTAAATAAATGGAAATATATTTTCTGTCCATGGATTGGAAGAACTGATAAAACTAGGATGTCAATTCTTCCTAGTTTTATCCATTAATTCAATGCAGTTCTAATTAAAATCTCAACAAACTATTTTGTAGAGACCAAGAAATAATTCTAAAGTTCATGTGGAAATAAAAAGGTTTACATGGGAAAGTAACACAGTACTGGAGAACAATGTTGGATGATGCACACTGCCCAATTTCAAGACTTAATATTAAGTTGCAGTAATCAAATGATTTGGTCTTTCCATAGGATAGATTTCTTAAGGTGAAATTATGACATAAAAAACATGTAAATCCAAATCTTTTAAAAAAATTTTACTTATTTATTTGACAGAGAGAGGGAGAGAGATCACAAGTAGGCAGAGAGGTAGCAGAGAGAGAGAAGGAAGCAGGCTCCCTGCTGAGCAGAGAGCCCGATTCGGGACTCGATCCCAGGACCCTGAGATCATGACCTGAGCTGAAGGCAGAGGCTTAACCCACTGAGCCACCCAGGTGCCCTGTAAATCCAGATCTTGACAGAGTGTATTAACGTCTATTGCTGCTGTAAGCAGATTACCACCATCAGTCAAATCATCAAATTTAGGGGTTTAGACAACACAAAGTTATTATCTTATAGTTCTGGAGAGTAGATATAGTAAATAAATTTCACCATGCTAAAATCAGGGGGTTGGCAGGCATCCATTTCCTTTGGAAGCTCTTGGGAACACCTCACTTCACCTTTTCTTAGCTTTAGAAGGCTTTGACCCCTTCCTTCCTCTTCAAAGTCAGAAGTCTCCTCCTTACTCCTTGCTTGTGCCTTTATATATTCTCTCTCTGACTGTGATCTTCCTTACTTCTTCTTATGTGAACACTGTTGATTACATTGGGTGAACTCAGATAATCCAGGATAATTCCCAAGTTTTTTTTTTTTTTAAGATTTTTATTTATTTGACAGATAGAGATCAAAAGTAGGCAAGGAGGCAGGCAGAGAGAGAGGAGGAAGCAGGCTCCCTGCTGAGCAAAGAGCCCAATGCGGGGCTCCATCCCAAGACCCTGAGATCACCACCTGAGCTGAAAGCAGAGGCTTTAACCCACTGAGCCACCCAGGCGCCCCTCCCAAGTTATTTTTGATATGTTTTTATGTACAAAGGATATAGTTATGAAAAAAACAGATCCATCATGGAGCCTGCAAACCAGCAGAGTTAAAGGTGGGATATGTTGAAGAGAGGTAGGTAACAAATAAATGAAAAAGATAACCATTTAAATTTATATGTAGAATAAAAAATTATGTGATAAAGAGTGATTATAATCTAGCTATTTTAGGTTACATGATCAGAGAAGGTTCTACTGAGAAAGTAAGATGATGTTTAAGCTTATAAATGGAAGAAAAAAACCACCCCCCCAACCCCTGCCAACCAGCAAACCAAGTACAAATCTGGTTACCGAGTGAAAAAGGAATAGAATGACACAGACAGTCCTAAGACATTTGGGATATTCAAGGAGAGATAGATCTTTGCAGCTGGAGCCTGCTGAAAATCATAAATTTGGAGATATAAGCTGGAGTCAGATGAATGGAAGGCTTTTTCATTTTAAATCCAGTGGAAAGTCATGACAGATTTCTAGATATAGGTAGGTGAAGAGGGTATGTGAATGTGGGGGTGGGGGTTGAGAGAGATCAGATTTATGTTTCAGAAAGATATATGGCTGCTCTGTGGAGAATGAATTTCAAATGAGCACGAGAAGAGGCCAGTAATTGACCATACCTCACTGAAGAAAGGAGAGTGGCTTGACAAGGGTTTTAGCAGTGAGGTGCAAACATTAAATGGATTAAGAATATGTCTTAGAGTTGAAGGTGACAAGACTTGCTAATTAATTTTTGATATGATATGTAGGATAAATAAAGAATAGTTACTGTGCTATTGCACAACTTGTTGGTTAGTGGTGCCATTTTCTAAAAAGGGGAAGGTGAAAAAGTATAACCTTGGATTTGGTGAGGTGCATTAAGAATTCTGCTTTGGTGATATTAATTTTGTGATCATTATTAGGTCCTAATGAGGAGGTGCAAGAAGGATCTTAGATATAGACCGTTAGAGTTGAGTAAATGTGAGCACTGAAAATGCAAACTTGGAAGTCACCAACATATATATGGTATTTAAGGACACAGGAATGGAGAGAGTATAGAGAGAAGAGTGGAAGACACAGGAGAATCTTGAATCATTTCATATATCAATGTCAAGTGGAGAAAGAAAAATCAGCAGATAATGCAATAGGAAGGATGTAGTAGTTTTGAGATGACAGAATCCAAAAGTAGAAACTATTTTAAGTAGGCAGATGAGGCGAACTCTTTTGAGAGGTCAAATAAGATGAAGACAGAAAAGTAATTGGCTGCATGGAATTCATGGGTCACTTTAATTTTCAGTCTCAGTGGAGTGGTGGTGATGGAAGCCCAGTGCCTCAGGGTGGAGAAGATAGTGTGATTTGAGGAACTAGATAACTCATAGGAGTGGAAGTTTTGCTGAGTAAAGGATCAAAGAAATGGGGTGTTAATTGGTGGAGGATGTAGGTTTATGGTGTGAGTGTGTGTTAGTGTGTGTTAAGATGGATGGTGATCAATTAGGTTGGTTTGCTAATGAAATAGATCAAATAGAAGGAGAAATCAGTGATGAGAAATTCAGGATTAAATCCTTAAAAACAAAGCAAAACAAGTGGTGGGATCTAAATTTGAGACTGGCCTTAGATGGGACTGGGGACACTTTATCCATAGGAACAAAAGGCAAAGAATGTGGTATAGATGCAGATGCATGCAAATAAAGTGGTTAAAAAATAATTGCTCATTTTTTCTTAGTGAAATATCAGACAAGATTAGCCGTAAGGGAAGTGGCTGTAAAAGAGGGTTGGAAAGATCAAAGTTTTGAGAGAGAAGGAACACAAAGCAAATGATATTTTTGAAGCGTGGAAAGGGTGGTGAGATCATTTGGGCAGTGTTGTGTGCCCAAGAGATTTATGATGATGAGTTTGAAGTTAAACTTTTAGGGTGATTGTGTATTTTTCTTCAGATCTTTCCAGCTGCATATGAGCAGCCAGAGCAAGCAAAAAAATTTAACCAGGAAAGACAGGGTGTATAAGAAATCCTTTTCTCCCCAACTTCAGTAATTCTAGCTATTATCAATCTTTAATTTTTTCATTATGCTAGCTAAAACCCAAAATCTCGCTTTATTTTAGTTTGCATTTCTCTTACCTCTAGTGAGGCTGAGTATCTTTACATATGCTTATCAGTCATTGTATTTCCTCTTCTACAAATTCTTGGTTCATATTCTTTGTTTATTTTTTCTGCTAAGTTATTTGCTTTTCTTCTTATTGATTATTAAGATTTATATACTGGCTACTAACATTGGATGCTAACATTTTG
>RCUC01098063.1:0-19675 GCA_003697995.1 Taxidea taxus jeffersonii | reverse complement strand
CTCTCTCTCTCTCTCTCTCTCAAATAAATAAGATCTTTAAGGAAAAAAAAAAGAATCATACAAGTAAGATAAGGTTGCAATATTGATGAGTTCTGCAAAGGAGATGTACATAGTGTATTGGAAGTGTATTGAAGTGGCGCTAATGTAGAAAGGAAGGTCAGAGAAGGCTTCCTTAAGGGAATGCTAATTAAACTTAAATTTGAAAAGTAGAATCAACTTGGCGAAGAAGGAGGAAGAGTTTTATTCTGGCAGAGAGACCTGCATGTACAAAGATCCTATCTCAGGAGGGGAAGTTCTCTTTATGAGGAGCTATAAGGCCAGTATGGCTAGAATTCAGAGAATACATTTTAGGATGCTTTGTGGGAAAAAGGTTTGGGAGGGAGACACAAGTCAGATGATATTTAGGATTTCACTGAAGTATTTTAAATAGACTGGTGAGAGAAGAGAGGATTTTGTAGTATGGTCATATCTGAATTTTGAAATCTTCACTGTGGATGCTATATGGAGAACACGTAGGAGAATGGGAAAAAAAAGGTTGTGGTTAAAAACAAAACAAAACATCAGCCCCAGCAACTTCTTCCTAGAAACATTGCCAAAGGCAATGGAAGCAAGGCAAAAATTAACTATTGGGACTTAATTCAAGATCAAAAGCTTTTACACAGCAAAGGAAACAGTCAACAAAACCAAAAGACAACTGACAGAATGGGAGAAGATATTTGCAAATGATACGTCAGATAAAGGGTTAGTATCCAAAATCTATAAAGAACTTATCAAACTCAACACCCAAAGAACAAATAATCCAGTCAAGAAATGGCAGAGGACATGAACAGGAATTTCTGCAAAGAAGACATCCAGATGGCCAACAGACACATGAAAAAGTGCTCCACATCACTCAGCATCAGGGAAATACAAATCAAAACCATAATGAGATACCACCTCATGCTAGTCAGAATGGCTAAAATTAACAAGTCAGGAAATGACAGATGTTGGAGAGGATGTGGAGAAAGGGGAACCCTCCTACACTGTTGGTGGGAATGCAAGCTGGTGCAGCCACTCTGGAAAACAGCATGGAGTTTCCTCAAAAAGTTGAAAATAGAGCTACCCTACAACCCAGCAATCACACTACTGGGTATTTACCCTAAAGATACAAATGTAGTGATCCGAAGGGTCACGTGCACCCCAATGTTTATAGCAATGTCCACAATAGCCAAATTATGGAAAGAACCTAGATGTCCATCAACAGATGAATGGATAAAGAAGATGTGGTATATATATACAATGGAATACTATGCAGCCATCAAAAGAAATGAAATCTTGCCATTTGCAATGATGTGTATGGAACTAGAGGGTTTTATGCTGAGTGAAATAAGTTAATTAGAGAAAGACAATTATCATATGATCTCTCTGATATGAGGAATTTGAGAGGCAGAGTGGGGGGTGTGGGAGGTAGGGAAGGAAAAAAAAATGAAACAAGATGGAATTGGGATGGAGACAAACCATAAGAGACTCTTAACCTCACAAAACAAGCTGAGGGTTTCTGGGGGGAGAGGGAGTGTGGAGAAGGTGTTTGGGTTATGGACATTGGGGAGGGTATGTTCTATGGTGAGTGCTGTGAAATGTATAAGCCTGATGATTCACAAACCTGCACCCCTGGGGAAAATAATACCTTATATGTTAATAAAAATAATTTAAAAAAATGGAAACATTGCAAACAACATGATGTTCTAACAGGATCTTGATGCAATAAATTATGCTGTCTACACAAAATAAAAAGTAAAAAAATAAAAAGAAACACTTCAGGGAATGAAAAAATATATTATGGTATGGTGCTCATGGTATAAAGTAAATATTTTATTGCAAATGAAAACAAAACAAAACGGAACAAAATTCTAGTTATGAAACTTTTGTAGAAGTCTAGCATAAAATAGAATGATGGTAGAAATGAAGAAACATGAACAGATATGAGATATTTAAGGTGAGGATGCCAGGACATAGAGATGAATTGTGTATGGGAGTGGTTAAGAGGAAGGGAAATGTCAGAGATGACTCCTAATTCTTGGACTTGTATGAAATAGTGGATTGAAGTATCATTTACTGAATTCTGGTGCTCTATAAAAAGCTTCATTAGGTGTGGTAATAGGAGGATCATGAAATCCATTCTGGACAAGTTATGTTTGAAGAATCTTTAAGCTATAAGTAAAGATGTCTGTTTGGACTGTGGACATGGGCGGGAAATGCAAGGTCAAGGATGGTGTTTTTTGTTTTCTTGAGCAAAAAATGAGAATATTTAAATACTGATGTGTCTAAGAAACCAGCTGATTTAATGACTGAGAAATGTTCAAGAGATTATTCAATAAGGAAGTAATTGATAGTTTCAATAAAGTGGTAGAGGTTGAAGAGGGCTTGAAGAAATAGAATATTTACAATATATTTTCTAGATGAATAAAATCTTATGCTTCAGAGAAAAATGATGACAGGAATTGTTAGAATGAGAGGTTAAATACATAAGAGAGAAGGCCTAATCAATGTGTTTCCTTGAAGAAGGAAATGGATGAGGCACAAAGACCATGTGCCATGGTTGGTCCCTAATATGAAAATGCAGATGTGTGAAGGTATCAGTGTATTTATGCATATTTCTGGTGGGAAACTGAAAGAAATCCAGTTTGATGGCTTTTGTTTACTCTGAAATAGGAAGTAAGGGAAGTTACCTGCTGAGAATGGGAAGAGAGATAGAAAGAGGAGGGTATCAGATGCTGGAACTACCATTACAGGGAATGGGAGGATGAGGAAAGAGATGAGACTGCCAGGGTTCCTTCAGAGTGCAAGTGGAAGTTTAGTCCTTTAGGGAAAATGCTTTCTGATCTAACTCACACCCCACTGTGGTCTCTTTGGTTTGGATTCTCTTAGCTCTTGTATGGAGGCAGCCTCTGTCACATCAAAACAGCTGCCTTGTCTCATTGACATCATTCTTGTCCGGCTCTTTTATACGTGTATGTCTAATCTCTGCAACAGAAGAGGGCAACTCAAGGATAGGAAACATGGCTCCACAAAACCTGATAGAACACTGTGCTCATAATGGGGGTTATTGAGGGTTTATTTAAAACTTGAAGAAGTTTATTAAACATGAGTCAACTATGGGACATTCTATACTGGGAACTTGACATAAAGATGACTCCTTTTTAATGTATGGTTTTAAGTAAAAAAAAAAAAATAAGGATGGCCGTTTCTACCTTTTTCAGTTAAAGGATAATTTCCTTTTAGTCTTGGAGACTTAGTCTAGGAATTATGTCTTTGAAGCCTCTCTTGACCTCTAGTCCCTCCATTGAGCCCCACTTGCTAAATTATTATAGCATTTATCACATGAAAGAACATTTGAAATTTTACATGATTCTCTTCCTCATTACTTGTGAAAAGTGGCTGAATCTTACTTAGCTTTCATTTCTCAGATCCTAGCCTAGGGGTTCTTGAAATTGAAATGAGTGGAATACAAAAGATGAGCACAACAGAAATCAATAGAGATTTTCTTGATTACCTTCATTCCAGGAAGACTTGTTCCTCTGTCGTTTCTCTTTGTGTTACCATTTTCTAAGTTGCTGAAACCAGAAACTTGAACATTTTTGATGTTTCTCTTTTTCTTATCTTCTGTATTCAGCCTGTTATTCTTGTCAGATCTACTTCCAAGATGTTTCTAAAATTCATTTGTCTCCATCTTCACTGATACCATTAATATCTAAGTCACCCATCATCTCTTACTTGGATTACAAATGAGAGGATTTTAACTTGATCCTTCATTTTCATCTGCCCCTCCCCTCGACAAGCCACTATTCACACATTTGCCCAAGTAATCTGAAGAAAATATGAATCTAAATACTGCCCTCTCTAGCTTAAAACCCTTTTTAAAAAATGATTTTATTGGGGCACCTGGGTGGCTCAGCGGATTAAACCTCTGCCTTCAGGTCATGATCTCAGGGTCCTGGGATCAAGTCCCACATCAGGCTCTCTGCTCGACAAGGAGCCTGCTTCCTCCTCTTTCTCTCTCTGCCTGCCTTTCTGCCTACTTGTGATCTCTCTGTCAAATAAATAAAATCTTAAAAAAAAAAGATTTTATTTGTTTATTTGAGAGAGGGGGAGTGGGTAGGGAACAGGGGCTGGGTGAGGAGGAGAGGGAGAGGGAGTGTGACATGGATCTGGATCTCAGGACTCCCAGATCATGACCTGAGCTGAATGCAGATGCTAACTGACTGAGCCATCCAGGTGCCTCAACTTAAAACCTTTTAATGGTTTTCCATTGCACTAAGGATGCATTTCACACTTCTTGACACAGTGTCAAGTCCTTGAATAGCGTGGCCTTTGCCTGTCTCTTTCAGTTCATGGTATAACAGTCTTTCTCCAACTTACTGGTTCTAGGCACCAAGGATTTCTTTTAGTTTTAGAAGACTCCAAGGACTTCCAGTTTAAGTCTCTACACACTGAACAACTGGCTCCTTCTTGTCTTTACATTTCAACCTAAATGTTGAATACCATTTCAGAGGTATCTTTTCTGTTTACAGTTTCCTTCTAGGGAATTTCCCCCTTCTCTTTCTATTCCTTATTGCTTTTATTTTTCCTTTATAAACCTTATCACAGTTTGTAATTGTGTATGATTTGCTGACTTGTTTATTATGTTATAGGTTGTAAGCTCTGTAATGGCTGGGAATTTGTCTATTCTTTTTGCAGTAGTGGACCCAGTACCTAGCACAATGCCTGTGACATATAATTAACTAAATGTTGGCTTAGTGAATGAAATATATGTATGCATTAATGAATGGATAAAAATGAATAAATGAATAGAATAGGAGGAATGAGATAGCTTAACCTCACAAGATTATTGAGGGCATGACACATGGAAGTGGACACAAAAATGTTGACAAGCAAAAGACTTGTACACTTATTAAGCATTTAGGTTAAACTTGCTGTACTTTGCATTATTTCATTATTTCATAATTTAATTTGCTTTTGCGCTACAGGTAAAAAGTGCATTTTGCAATTAGATTTTCTTGCCACTCTTGCTAAGCAGCAGCCTGTTGATATGCCATGGTTAATTAATTGAAACAGATTTCTTTATGAAAGAAGAATCAAATCTGATAATCTTTGGGTGGTTTGTGTATTTATGTGTGTGTGCACACAGTAACATACTAGTGAGATGCATAGGACTTAAAGAGAAATGTGATATGCTTTCTTCTTTGTGTTCATGGAGTGCTGCTTTAACTTAATTGAATTGGTTATCTTTGGACAGTGAGTCTTATTTTGAGAGCTACTAGGTCTTCATGCCAAATAATATTTGATAACATTACTGTTTCCTCTGGCTTCCCTTTCTTTAGTTAGTTGTTCACTTTTTTTTGGTCTGGTTTTCTTTTACTTTAAAATTTCATATCAGAGACCACTCAGTGTAGTGCTCGTGTAAAGTAGCTAAGGGCAATTCAGTTTTCTCACTCTTTTATAAATATTGTTTGCCCTCCCATGTTCCATAAACTTTGAAATACTGAAAATGTCTTATCTGAACAGTATAGTTAGAATTAGGGGGAAAACCCTCATAAAAGTAGGAAGTAAACAGTATGCTAAAAATAAGCTCAAATTTATTATGATTGCTGGATTCCAGACTCCTGCTACTACTGATTTACACTGTAGCCTAAATTAGACCTCATCTATGGGAAATACATCAGAATTATGGCAATCCAGACAGTAAGATATTATATGACCATGAGTGATTAAAAATATATAGCTGATTAAGGATATATCTCCTATGCCTATAAGGTCAATTGCATGAGTTTTTTTTTAAGATTTTATTTATTTATTTGACAGAGAGAGATCACAAGTAGACAGAGGGACAGGCAGAGGGAGAGGGGGAAGCAGGCTCCCTGCTGAGCAGAAAGCCCAATTTGGGGCTTGATCCCAGGACCCTGGGATCATGACCTGAGCTGAAGGCAGAGGCTTACCCTACTGAGACACCCAGGCACCCCGCATGAGATTTTTTGACTACAAAATACTCGTGATTTGTTTTAATTACACTTCCTCTGTAACCCAACAACAAACAGAATTTACAATAATGCCCTTGAGGCTCTCCTCACTCATCCTCACTCATCCAATAGACATATATTAATTACCTGTTATATAGAGAGCACTTTTCTAGGAAGGTAGTGTAGTGAAGTGTTTAAAAACACTGACTTTGGAGTCACAGTTCAAATGTTTTTTGCTTGTGAATTTGGGCAGTAAGTAGCCTAATCTTTATGTAATTTTATTTACTCACCTATGTGATAAGTTCTATGAAAAAGTGAAGATGGAAATAAAATGTTTTCTCCACACTGATATAATTAAATTATGTAAAACTCTTAACATAGATCCTGGCACTTTATAAGTGATAACTTCTTGATAAATGAGGGCATTTTTTAGTCTAATTCCTTTTCTTATTCCTATTTTTGGAATAAATATGATTACTTTATAGAAAGATTACATTTCATAAATAAGGTCATGATTATAAAATTTAAATTAAATAATCTTGTAGATGAAAATATGTATTGAGAAGATGCATAAGACATGATGCTTGATAGTGATTTAGTGATATCACTTAATATCTTGTAAGGTGGCCACTTTACTATTGGCTCTTATACTGAAACCAAACCTGACATTCTATAAAGTGCATCCATTTGTCCTTGTTATATTGTCTATACAAACACAGTTCATTCCATCTACGAAGGCCTGCATAGTATGGCATGGCTGTGGAGCTACCTGTTGTATACATAGCCGGAGCAAAGTTTGCAAGCTGTAGAGATTGCCAAGAAGAGACAGGTAGGAGCCAGATTATGGATGGCTTTGTATCACTTACTATAAATAGCAGACATTAAGAGGAAAATGCATCAAGGTAAACTTGGCAACTTGTGTAATACTATGGCGTCTTTGATTGGGCAGTCTTGGAATCATTGCCCAGCTTTAAGCACTGTGCCTATAGTTGGTATGATCTTTGCATCATGGCACATATAGAATAAATGCAGAGAATTTTGCCATGTCCTCCATCTAAATTTATCCATTTGGATGAAAGTTTGAAAAAAACTGTGGGCCTAGAATACTAAAATTGAACATGTATTTCTGCCTAGAGACATAACATATTGTTTGGGAGTGCTATGATAGCATAGTTATTTTGTTTTTCTCAGAGTAGGAGCAGGAAGAGTATAGTTGACTCTATTAACAAAATGATAACTTGGCCAGTACATACAGATACTCTACTGGATGTCCACTCTGTTACCGATGAATTTATGATCTAATTGGGATGCAAAACACAAAAATACAAAAAAATAAAGAATAATTATAGACAAGAAATGTTAAGTTATAAAGGAAAAACACTGACAGCTTTTCTGCAGATATTCAGAGAAGGAAAGAAGAGTTCCTAGCATCATCAAATGCCCTTGAGATAATATCTAGGAGTTTCTGTATTCCTAAGACTAATTTTAGAAACCCATAACCAAAAAGACTTGCATGGCATGATGGAATGCTTTCTTGAGTTGGGATGACATTATGGATTGATGGCAGTCCAAGTAAGGTACAAAACAGCACCGGAATAAGGCTGCAAATGCCACCATATATTTCTCAGTAAGATAGTGGACAATACTGTCATCTTCTTTTTCCACTTCAGTCTCTTAAACATTATTTATGAGCATAATTGTGAAAAAGTAACCAAGAGAATCAAGAGTCAAAATTTCCTTCGGAGGTAGTTATGCAAAGTGAGTAGTAGATAGCCTTCAAACTCTAGACCAAACTGGCAGTTCACATAGAACACATTATTTCAGCAACCCTAAAGATATTTGCATAGCTCTGAGGGTCTATTTTGGACCTTTAAGATCATATCATTTTCACCAGCTCATGTTCTTTCTCATCAATATATCCCTTGCTCAGTTTAATTCAAAATACAATTGAGTCTAATAACTATGTGCTAAGCATTGTTTCACTCACTAGAGGCACCATAGTGAAATAGTTCCTACCATTAAGGAGTTCACATTTTTCCCATTGGAGTTGGAATAGTAGATTGTATTTATCACTTGTTGAAGGGTAATGGAAGAGACATGGATTTACTCTGACACCATGAACCCACTTACCAGTAAAGTGCCCTTTAGGGATTAGGTGATAACCTCTTCATCTATCAAAACCATACTGATGGGTATTACTTTATATTCATACTCTATGCATCAAGGGAGTTCTGAGAGCCACTCTTAATCCTACTAAATATTCTTAGTTCATTGACTCTCAAATTTGAGATGACTATCCCATACCTTTATGTTCCTCAAAACTCCATATTCACTCTCAGCTAACTTGCTTTCTATTTCACTGAGAAAGTAGGAGCAACCAGAAAAGAACATTCATAACTCCTATCTGCCTGCACCTGTACCCACATATTTTGACTTCCTTTCTAATACCCTGCTTGAGGCCATGTTCTACTCCATTTGTGCTAGATCTCATTTCCTCTTTCTTATCTAAGGACATTTCTTTGGAAATTCTCTTTACCCCTTCCCTCCTCTTCCCTCCCTTCCTCTCCCCTTCCCTTCTCTCTCTCTCTCCTGACCTCTCATGCATCATCAGTTTTCTCCCTCATATTGATGTCCTTTAGATACTTGCTATAAATATTTAATTTTAAGAATCCTTTTATTCGGATGCAGATGCCCTTCCAGTTACTCCCCCATTTCTTTCTCTTTTTATAGCAAAATCCACTGGAAATATCTATACTCCAATTCAATATCTTTAATTCCTATCTTATATTCTTTTTTTAAAAAAGATTTTATTTATTTATTTGACAGATAGAGAGATCACAAGTAGGCAGAGAGGAAGGCAAAGAGAGAGAGGGGGAAGCAGGCTCCCTGCTGAGCAGAGAGCCTGATGTGGGACTCGATCCCAGGACCCTGAGATCATGACCTGAGCCGAAGGCAGTGGCTTAACCCACTGAGCCACCCAGGTGCCCCCCCTTTTTTTAAGAGAGAGAGAGTGTGGAGGGGGTAGGAGCGGGTGGAGAGGGAGAGAGTGAGAGAGAGAATCCTAAGCAGGCTTCATGCTCAGTGTGGAGCCCAAAACAGGGCTTGATCTCACAACCCTGGGATCATGACCTGAGCCAAAATCAGGAGTTGGATGCCTAAGCGACTAAGCCACCTAGGTGCACCTCCTGTCTTCTATTCTTATTTGAACCTGTTTTATTCAGGATTTTGTTTCTAATTCATTGCCAAATCATTCTTGACAAGGTCACCAGGGATTTCCATGATGACAAATCTAATGGATGAATTCTTAATTCTCATCTTTTTTTTTTCTAAGATTTTATTTATTTATTTGACAGGTAGAGATCACAAGTAGACAGAGAGGCAGGCAGATAGAGAGAGAGGAGGAAGCAGGCTCCCTGCCAAGCAGAGAGCCTGATGTGGGGCTCGATCCCAGGACCCTGGGATCATGACCTGAGCCGAAGGCAGAGGCTTTAACCCACTGAGCCACCCAGGTGCCCCTCAGCCATCATCTTTTATGTTACTGTAATAGCCTTCTAACTTGTCTCCCTGCCTTTGCTCTTGTCCCCAACAACCTATTTTCCTATAAAAAGCCAGGCCATAGGGGAAGGGAGGGAAAAATGAAACAAGATGAAACTAGAGAGGGAGACAAACCTTAAGAGACTCAATCTCAGGAAACAAACTGAGGGTTGCTGGAGTGGTGGGGGGGAGGGATGGGGTGCTGGGTGATGGACATTGGGGAGGGTATGTGCTACGGTGAGAGCTGTGAATTGTCTAAGACTGATGAATCACAGACCTGTACCCCTGAAACAAATAATACATTATATGTTAATTTTTAAAAATACAATTTTAAAAAAGGGCAGGTCAGATTATGTCACTCCTCTGTAACTCCTTCCTGGACTCTGATCTCACCAAAAGCCAAAGCTAAAATCTTTCTGGGTATTTATATAGCCCAGTCTGAATCCCTTCTACATCTCCTACTACTTTTCCTTTCCCTTCACTCCACTCCAATTACATGGTCCTCCTTGAACCTTCCAGGCATGCTCCCTCCTTGAAGCCTTTACATTGCTTTTTCCTTGCCTGGGATGTTCTTCCTCCAGCTATCCATATGGCTCATTCCCTGGCTGTCTTCTGATCAAATTACATCTTATTAGGCCTTTCCTAGTAACCTTATATGGCACCTTCCTTAGTGACCTTACATAAACACACATACTCCCAGCAATTTTAGCTTGCTTTATTTTTCTCAATAGCACTGATCACTAACAGCAACTTATCTATTTATTAAGTCTTTCTCACAATAAAGTATACTCTATGAGGGCAGGGATTTGATTCACCATTTGGCACAGTTTTAACCCTGGGAATAAAACAGTACTTCATTCCTATTAGGTGTTCAATAGATGTTTGTTAAATGAGTGAATATATAAAATAAATATAATAATGCCTGCACTGTAGTTGTAGTGAACATAAAATAATACACTTTATATTATCCCACTTTAAAAAACCTATAGGACAATAATGTGCCAGCTTTGATTGCTTCCTAAATTCTATAGGATTTTAACATGCTGTAAAATAATTCCCATAAACAGTCCAAACCGGCTTTGTAGAAATCAGAGATGGCATGTTTCAGTCATACAAAATGGAGATTATCCCTCTAAATAGAAATAGAAACTGCAAGCCAAGAACTGGTCTACATATATAAGGCAGGAAAAAAAGAACTGTTGGATTTTTTTCATTTTTTTAACATATTCCCCACACAGAGATAAAAATAGTGTCAGCTTTGAACTTGAAGGATGACATTATATGTGCAGCAGCACATTTTTCATTTTTATGTATAACTTTTGACAATTATGATGTTAAATGTATTTTTAACCTATATTTTTGCATTAATATTGAGTGAGGTGTTAACTTTCCATTCAGTGGCATTTAAATTTTTACTTTTAACTGCGCAGCTGATTTCCTTTAAGTTCTGACAGAGAAGCTAGAGGGAATAAAAAACAACAACAACAAAAAATTATAAAGAAGGCATCTTGAAATTTCATTGCTAAATGTCTCCAGTAGTATAGGCTTTTTCAGAAATATTTTGGTCCACATTTGTTCCTAGCACTCCGTTAATTGATACGTGTCCCAAATGAAGTATTACCCTCCTGTGAGAAGTCTTCCTTGTCACTCTGCCCCAGAGATAGGTCCAGGAGCTCTTTTTCCCAAACCCTAATCCTAAATTACTGCACTGTTTTCATACTATCATTATGATAAACATTGTATTGATTATATTTTTTCAAAGACAAAGTTTCTTTATGTTCGTTTATTTGTACAGTCAACCAATTTTGAGTTGCCAAATCTATTCCAAGCATCGTCCTGGGGCTCTGTGTGTAAAGATGTATGAGACATGGTTTTGATAACTTTGCCTCATCTTTAGACGTGAGTGTTTTGAAGTTCAATCACTGAGGTTCTTGTCTTTCTATGTCTAGTGATTAGCACAACATTAATAAATATATGTAGAATGAATGGATGAGTCTCTAAGTTAGACCAGGGAGTTCCTGAGGACAGGGTCATCTCTGTGTCTGTGGTGCTTAGTGCAATGCCTTGTACATAATGAAAGCTCAATAGATGTTATATAGAAAGTAATAACGAGTAGTCATTGGGGCATCCGCCATCTTGGTGTCTGAGACAGGCCAACATTAAAGTAAGTGCCTGAGTGTAGACTCTATGAACCCCTTTGGCTCAAATGAGATCTTTAATTAGTGCTTCTCTGAAGACACTTTCCTGTACATGCATATGTCTAGTAACTAGTAGAGGAATATCCTAGGTTGATTAATTGAGTGTGCTGGGATATGACTAGTAACTGAGAGAGTGCTGAGTCTCACTGAGGAAGGACCATGTTTGAAGTCTGGTGCTTTAAGACAATTCTTTGGCAGGCCTTGATTACATGACTATGACACATGAAATCACTCTTAAAATTTGGGATAAGTTCAGTGCTTACCTTCTCAAAACATTTCAGGGATGTCACCTTTAGGTGGGTGAAGAAAGTTTGGAAAGTTAATTGGCTATTTCTTGACTGAAGTCTGAAAATTGAACTCATCAGGAAGTGCTTCCCAGCATCCGTTTTGAGATACCACTAATTCTTAATTTAAACTCTTTTGATCTCATATGGTGCATTTAATCAACAGTTTCCTGACTAGTTACTTCAGACAAACCCATGTTGTCTCTGACCAGAGTTGGGAAAAATGTTATGATTCCTTTATATGTTGAATGGAGTCCCTAAATCTTTGCAAGACTGCTGAGCTCTTTGAGATCCAGGCTATACCATATTTATCTGTGTATCTCCAGCTATAGCATACTTTCTGACACATGGAAAATAGTAATTACTACTTTGATGATATATTGACCAACAGGTCAAATATATAAGTGAATGAATTTATTTACTTGAAGACTTAAGGCCTCCAGTGGAAGGATACTCTAAATAAAACTACTAAGTAAAATGGCTAGGATTGTTGCTGTTCCTATATCCCCCTTGAGATAATACTCATTTCACAACTAACACATGGATATATCCTCTTTATAATATTAATGCATTATAGGCAAGGCCCCCTTGGTTAGAACATTAAGTAATTAGTTTAATTCCCAGAGATTTACCATTATTACCAGTTTGGTATGTGTTCTTCCAGTCCTTGGCTTTTGCACATTAGCTTATAAATAATTATCATAAATATATAGTACAGTTGTGTTTGTGTACATTTAACTTGTTTAAATAGTGGCATACTTTATTGGTTTTTTGTTTTGAAATTTGCTTTTTCCACTCGACAATATGTTTTAAGATCTTTCCATGTGAGCATAGTTGGATTTACTATCTTATTTCTGACTGCATACATGTTATTCCACGTAGCACATCATACCACATTTTACCTGTTTCCTATTTAAATATTTAGATTTAAATATTTAGGTTACTTTTAAGTTTTCAAAGGTTTAAGTAAGGAATGATGCAGTCCCTTTGGGTCCCCTCCCTCCTTGGGAGCTTTGTGCCATCACTTTGCTATCACTCAGTAAACCTTGCTTTGCTGTCCCTCACCGCCCCCCCCCAAATAAAAAGAATGATGCAATGAACATTTTTAGACACACATCCTTATGTATGTTGATTAGTCTTTTTACACCTAGTCTTTTATATCTGTCATTCCCTTTCTAGTTCTAATTTAAGAAACAGGTTGAAGGAGGGTATGGCAACCTCAGTTAGGTTCATTTAGGCTTAACCTAATCTCAGTTAGATTTTCCTTTCAGAGAGCATTTCTCTGTAGGTTTATTAGTTCCTTCATTTACAAATCAAATTCAAATTGAGCACATACTGTGTGTCAAGCATATATTGGGCCTGGGGATGTACTAAGGAAAGATCATGGTTTCTTTGTTTACCAAGTTTAGTTACAGGGAAACATCTGCCAGTGGCACAAACCCCAATATTCCTGATAGCATTTCTCATTGTAGTATTGCTAACTTTTGTAATCTTATTGATTTTTTTTTTTTTACTTTTTTCCAAGAGAGGACTCAATGCCCAATATTGTCTTATCATTAGCAGAATTGTCCTTCTTTTGTTTGTAGCCCAAGGTCGTTCAGATATATGTATGTAGAGATGAATCCTTTTTTTTTTTTAAGATTTTATTTATTTGAGAGATAGAGTGAGAGGGAGAAGTAGAGAGAATCTAAAGGTTCTGAGCATAGAACCTGATGTAGGGCTTGATGCCACAATTGTGAGATCATGACCTGAGCCAAAACCAAGAGTTGGATGCTTAACCAAGTCTCCAGGTTTCCCAGCAGAGGTGAATCCTTTGGTAGAAGCTATGTACCCAGCTATTGTGAATCTACAAAATAAAAGGAGAACTAGTTAATTATGTTGTGATTCTATCCTGTGTCCTTGCAGGATCACTTTCCTTCCTGCTAATCATGCATAATGTAGGTCATTACCTCTTGATTGTAGGCTCCTGCTAATGTACTGGCAGAGTAAAATGCAGGCTTAGTAGGGAAAACATGCTTGAGAATTTGTAAAAAAGGACTCAACCCCAATGGGACTCAAAGATCTTCCTCAAACTTCAAAGGGAATAATCTGTGCCAGAAACATTTAATTTAACATTTAGTTCCACTAATGTTTATTGAATGCCATTTTGCATTTATTGAATGCCAGAATATGGCAAGAAACTACAACTCAAACCAGATTTTCAAGTGGTGTTAATGAGAAGCAGAAAGCAAACAGATCCAAATGGATATGAAGACAACAAGAACAAAATATCCATTATCACCATTTATTACCAGGAACTCTGATAGGAGTTTTATATGCATTTATCTCTATAATCTTTAGGGTAACCTTGTAAGGCAGATACTGATATTTCAATTTTACAGATGAGAAAAATGACCTTGAGAAAGGTTAAGAACTTGTTAAAGGATATATGGCTACTAAATGGCTAAGATGAGCTTTTAACACAGGTTTCTGTGGTTCCATTGACTGGCTTCTTCCTCTGAGTCATTGCCAGTGAAACTGAAATCCACTCTTGGTGCCACTACCAGAGAGAAGACTGGGGGCTCCTTGGAGTAACCTGGCAGATAATTTCTTGTTTTCATAGTACTAGGTCTTCCTAAGTTTCTGACCCCATGCAGGATGTAGAAGAAGGGATTTAGGGGCCTGTCTTTGTTCTTCATGAATATATCAGTTCTTAATCTATCCTACATTAATATCGCAAAGGGAAAAAAATCACTTTTTGAATTTAGAACCAAATACATTTACTTGATATGTCTATGATAAAATTTGTTCTTTTGGCTACCTTCACTCCTCTTACATCAGTCAGAAGAATACAAGTGTTAGTATCTAATAAATATTTCTGTTGCCATTCCAAAAGAAAAAAAGGCTCTAATTCTTGACACTAATCTGAAATGAATGTACTCATTTTGCATGCATTAGGTTGTTAATTGTCTTGCATCCTGATGGGACATGAGACTTTTGTAACCCAACATCCAGAATATCAGTAGATGCTATCAAATGATGAAATGTCATATGTTTGAATGACTGATCAACTGTCTTAAATTTGTGGCTGGTGCTTACTGGTATGTTGTTAAGGAAAACCACTGGCAATATTCAGACTTAGCTTTTTGCAACAGAGTGCATTTGTTGAAAGCATGGGCTTTGGGATCACAGAAACTTAGGTTTGTACTCTGTCTCTTCCATGAGCTCTGTGAGTTAGCACAAATAATGTAACCTCTCCAAATCTTTTTTTCATAAAGATTTTATTTATTTGAGAGAGAGATTGGGTGAGAGAGAGAGAGAGCACAAGAAGGGAGAGGATTGGGAGAAGCCAACACCCCCCTGAGCAGAGAGTCCAGTGAGAGACTCAATCCCCAGACTTCAGGATCATGACCTGAGCTGAAGGCAGACACTTAACTGACAGAGCCACCGAGGCCCCCCTAACCTCTCCAAGTCTTAATTTCCTCATTGTAAAATGTGATGATACAGTAAAATTTATATCATAGACTGTTGTGAGGATTAAATGAAGTAATTTAGCATCTAGAGCCCTTGTCAAGAAGCGTATGCTCAATACATGTTAGCCATTATTACCATTACTTAAGAAATTAAAGGTTAGTGTTCCTCAGAATACAGTTGCTATAATAACTGCATCAGGATCACCTACAATGTTTGTTTAAAATATCAGGCTTCTGGATGGCAGTCAGATCTCCTGATTCAGAATTTCTTTGGGGAGGATGGTGAGCATAGAAGTTGCACAATAGCACTCGTTCATAGAGTTCACACATACTAAAGTTTGAGAAGCACCATCTCAGAAAGAGAGAGACAGAGAGAGAGGAAGAGAGAGAATGTGCGTGTGTGTGTGTGTGTGTGTGTGTGTGTGTGTGTGTGTGTGTGTCTAGGGTTGCTTTATGCTCTGGTTCAGCCACATTTATGAGTGACTGCTATATTCCAGAACCTGCCTTAAGCACAAAGGAAGTGAATAAGGTGGTCCATTTTCAAAATTAGAATGGAAAAACCCTTGTTTCTGTGCCAGGTACACTTGTCATTCTGAGAACAATGAACTGAAGAGGGAAAGAGGTAATTCTATATTTATACTATATTGGAAATTTTATTGGAAATCCACAAATCCATGTGAATGATATAGGGATGCTAAGGTTAAATGTCTCCCCATTCCTTTTTTGTTCTTGCATGGACTGACCTGTCTGGAGAGGTGATTTTCATCTGCTTGGTGGATTGCAAAAAATCAGAGTCAGATGATTTTTGCTTCTTTTTAGAAATGCATTTTTAGAGAAATGTTTTCCATTTCTGTATGAAGGAGACTGATGTAGGATAGTTAAAGCAAGTCTTTGGCTTTAAGGCTTACTCCAGTCTATTCCAATTGTAGGAATCTCCAGAAGTTAAATTGATTTTGAAATTGGACTTTAAGGCATGTTTCTTCCCTAGGAATGCATTTTTTTTTCAAGTTTACAAAAAGATCAGTTTATGTGTGAGTTTTTTTCCTTTAATGGAGACACTGAATCTTTTTTTGTATTGCCCCATAATGCAGTTTTATAATTTATAACAATCATTCGGCATGTCCATGGATGTCATCTGTGAAGGTACATTTTCAGAGAAGGCAAGGGTCTGATATCATATGAATGAGATGTACCTTATTATTTTTTTATTTAAATTCCAGTTAGTTGACATAAAATGTAATATTCATTTCAGATGTAAAATATAGTCATTCTATACAACACACAGTGCTCATTACAAGTGCACTCCTTAATCCCCATCACCTATTTCACCCATTCCCCTCCACCTCCTCTCTAGCAACTATCAGTTTGTTCTCTATAGTTAAGAGTCTGTTTCTTGTTTTTATCTCTTGCTCTCTTTTTTTCCCCTTTCTCATTTGTTTTGTTTCTTAAATTACACATGTGAATGAAATCATGTGGTATTTATCTTTCTCTGACTGAAATATTTCATTTCGCTTCTTACTCTGTAGCTCCATCCAGGTCATTCTTTTTTATGTCTGAGTAATATTCCATTACACACACACACACACACATTCACACACACACACACACACTACCTCTTCCTTATCCATTCAGTAGTTGGTGGACACTTGGGCTGTTTCCATAATTTGGCTATTATAGATAATGCTGCTATAAACATTGGGATGTGTGTATTTCTCAGAAGTAGCATTTTTGTATTCTTTGAATAAATACCTAGTAGGGCAATTGCTGGATTGTAGGGAAGTTCTATTTTTACTTTTTGAGGAACCTCCATACTATTTGTCTGAGTGGCTATACCAGTTTGCATTCCCAGATCATGAGGGTTCCCCTTTCTCCACATCCTTGCCAGCACCTGTTGTTTCTGGGGTTGTTGATTTTCACCATTCTGACAGGTGTAAGGTGATATTTCATTGTATTTGTATTTCCCTGAAGATCATTGATGTTGAGCAGCTTTTCATGTATCATTGACTATCTAGAAGGCTTCTTTAGAAAAAAAAATCTATTCATGTCTTCTTCCCATTTTTTAATTGAATGATTTCATTTTGGGGTGTGAAGTTTTACAAGTTCTTTATATGTTTTGGATCCTAAAGCTTTATTAGATATGTCTTTTGTAAATATCTTTTCCATTCCTTAGGTTACCTTTTAGTTTTGTTGAGTGTTTCCTTCACTATGCAGAAGTTTTTTATTTTGATGAAGTTCCATAGTTTAATTTTGTTTTTATTTCCCTTGCCTCAGGAGACACATTTAGAAAGAATTAGCTATGGCTGATGTCAAAGAGGTTATTACTTATGTTCCCTTCTAGGATTTTGATTGTTTCTGTGTCACAAATTTAGTCTTTAATCCATTTTGAATGTACTGTTGTGTATGATACAAGAAAGTGGTTCAGTTTCATTCTTTTGGGTATTGTTGTCTAGTTTACCCAACACCATTTGTTGAAGAGAATATCCCCATTGGATATTCTTTCCTGCTTTGTCAAAGATTACTTAACCATATAACTGTGGGTCCATTTCCGGGTTTTCTATTCTATTCTATTGATCTATATACCTATTTTTTATATCTGTACCACAATGTCTTGATCACTACATCTTTGTAATGTAATTTGAAGTCCAGAATTGTGATGCCCTAGCTTTGCTTTTCTTTTTCAAGGTTACCTTTGCTATTTGGGGTCTTTTGTGGTTCTATACAAATTTTAGGATTGTTTGTTCTAGGTCTGTGAAAAATGCTTTTGGTATTTTGATAGGCATTGCATTAAATGTGTAAATTGCTTTGAGTAGTACAGACATTTTAACAGTATTTGTTCTTCCAATCCATGAGCATAGAATGTCTTCCATTTCTTTGCATCATCTTGAATTTCTTTCATCAGTATTTTATAGTTTTCACCTCTTTGGTCAGATTTATTCCTAGATATCTTAGTATTTTCGGTGTAATAGTAACAAGGATTGGCTTCTTAATTCCTCTTTCTGTTGCTTCATTATTGGTGTATAGAAATGCAACAGACTTTTGTATGTTAATTTTGTATTCTGTGAATTCATTTACTGATTTCTTCTATCAATTATAGCAGATTTTTGGTGGAGTCTTTGGGTTTTTTATATAGAGTATCATGCCATCTGTAAATAGTGAAAGTTTTACTTCTCCTTTGGATATTTTGATGCCTTTTATTTATTTTTGTTGTTGATTGCTGAGGTTAGGACTTCCAGAATTATGTTAAGTAACAGTGGTGAGAGTGGACATCCCTCTCTTGTTCTTGACTGTAGAAGAAAACCTCTCAGTTTTTCTACACTGAGGATGATGTTGGCTATTGTTTTTGTTTTTATTTATTTATTTATTTATTTTTAAAAGATTTTTATTTATTTATTAGTTAGAGAGAGAGAGAGCACAGGCAGACAGAGAGGCAGGCAGAGGCAGAGGGAGGACCAGGCTCCCTGCCAAGCGAGGAGCCTGATGTGGGACTCGATCCCAGGACGCTGGGATCATGACTTGAGCCGAAGGCAGCTGCTTAACCAACTGAGCCACCCAGGCGTCCCTGGCTATTGGTTTTTATATCTGGTCTTTATCTTACTGAGGTATGTTCACTTTGTTGAGGGTTTTATCATGAATGGATGTTGTACTTTGTCAAATCCTTTTCTGAAGATGTATCTAATTCCTACAGTGCCTGGTCATATTGTCACCATCAAATAAGAGTTAATATTCGTTTCCTGTGTCATTATCTATAGTCTATAATGTGATTTTTCCACACACCACATTTGGTCATCAAAATAGTCCTTTTAACTGATTCAAAGTCAAGTTTGCTTTACCTTTAGGGCATTTTGCCTCGCCTGTCTTAGAATCAACCTAAGAAACCAGGGTAATCCCCACCCCAGTACCTGTCATTGTACTAATGGACAGTTCTTCTATTATATACCCACCTTGGGATGCCATGGGCTGACGAGTAAGGTTTAGTGTCCAAGTTTGGGAACCTGGTACTAGAAGAGATGAAGATAAGATTAGAGCAGACTCCTGCCCTTAAAAGCTAATGTGCTAGTGTTTTGAGAAGTTTATATAGTTTAACTCATTTAATATTTAAAATAACTCTATTCATTATTATGGCCATTTTACAAACGAAGAAGCAGAGCCAGAGGCCTCAGGCAATTTTCCTAAGATCACACAGTAAAAAGCAAAACAAATGAAAAAAAAAA
>RCUC01098054.1:0-11121 GCA_003697995.1 Taxidea taxus jeffersonii | reverse complement strand
TCCGCTGGTCCTACCTTTCAGAAAGTGGTCGATTTTCTGTTCCTAGAATTGTTGTTTTTCTTCTCTTCGATCTCCTGTTGGATTTGTAGGTGTTCGGAATGGTTTGATAGGCTATCTAGCTGATCTCCTGCTGGCTGATGTCGTCTCAGCCTCCTACTTCTCCGCCATCTTGATAATCCCCCTTGGTGATTTTAACATACAGCCAGGGATGGGGACCCCCATGTAAATTAGAAATTAGATTTTCTCAGCATGCAGCCAAGAGCCAATGGAAAGGAGACAGGTCTTTGCAGACTATTAGGAGATGCATTTTAAAACACAAAAGAGTGAGGAGATTCAATGGGCTGTCTTGAGAGGAAGGGAGGGAGTGCTGAGTCATTGGGAGTTTCAAGTGGGGCTCCATGAATAATTTGTAAGCATGAAATCTAAAAGGTTTGTGCAATAATGGTTGCTGGACTTTGTGATTTTTAAGATTCTAGGGTATCTGTCAAAAGAAATAAGTGCCTATAGATAGATACAAAGCAGCTTTAAAGATAAATATCTCATTTTATTCTATTATGTCTAGAGTACAAAATGTCCAGCTGTAGCAGAGGTTGTCAGTATCCCACCCATACCCCCTTGAATCTTACTGCAGTGCATACTGGCCTAACTTCCGTCTGCACCTCTTTACCTGAGGTCTTCCACTGGCCTCCAGAGCTACTCTGCTTGCATCCACAGCAGGCCAGATATGCAAGGAATTAACTACCTACTGTCCCCCAGAAATCCTTGATCAATGATCAGCAGGAATTGGTGTATACATACCCCAGCTCCCTTGCCCCATAGGTGGGATAACTCTAGGGGGCATGTTTTTCACTCCTGGAGTTCCCAGGTGGAATGAATTTTGTTTCTCACAACAGTAATTATACTGACTGCCTTTCCTTCCCTTTATCCCTTCCCCACTCCCCTACTCATACTTCTTAGGTAGGGCTCATTTCACAAATAAATTACTTGTACTCAAAGCCTTGTCTTAGGGTCTGCCTCTGGGAGAACACAAACGAAGACTCCAATTATTGCCAACTAAGCAGAAAGTAATTACCTAATAAATCAAAATTTGATGAAATCAGGCTTAAAACAGCATCTACATAAAAAGTATTTTTTAAAACTTGGCAATTTGACAGAACTTGTAGGCCGGAAGGGTATTAATAGGCACAGTTAAATTAGAGGGTCTAAATGCCCTTGGCTTCCAGATCACTGGCTATTGAACATTGCTGCTCATTGATCTCAGCTGCACCCACCTCTCTGGGCCTACATTCTGCCACCTGTCCTTCATTCTTGGTGTTTCAGACACTACTTATAATTCCCCCAACACACCTTCCTATTCCATACCTCTGCATCTTTAACTTTTCTATTTGCTACTGTCCTAGAAATTTCTATTCATCTTTTAAAAACATATTAAAGCTGTCCCTTCATCCAGGAATCCCCTTCCCTCATTCCCCTACATCAATGGAGTCATTCCCCACTCTGTTTATTTCTGTTTTCTAGTATAGAATGCTAGAGTTATCAATGAACTGAGTATTTAAGATTGAAAATGACTTAAACTGAAAGGCATAGAAATCTGCCCTGGCTTTCTCTTGCACTCACTGCCAGGGAACATGGTTTTAATGTTCTGCACCATTTTTAATGATAATTCATTCGTATATTATCTTTCTTTGGTTTCTTTGTTCTACAGCTAGCTGAGTTGGAATGCAACCATTAACCAAGTGTGCAGAACTTAATTCAGGAGAGAGCACCTTGAAAGTGACAAAATATTATTTAGTAACTTCACACAATCTTTATAATAAAAGTAAAATGTTTATGCTATCACCGTAATTGAGTAGAGCAGGATACAAAATTTTGTGTGCAGCATAAATTCAAAAACTGTGAGTTTGAAAAACATGGAAGGAAATCCATTTAATGATAGTGCAGTGAATCTGGGGTATGAGACTCTGGTGATTATTTTTCTGCTTCTCTCTACTTTTTGTGTTTTCTAAGTTTTCAATAACGAGCAGGTTGCAGAAAATAACAATGACACCTTTTTCACCTGTAAGGAATGCTTTCCAACAGATCAATCACCATGGAAGAAATGTTATAAGTTATTAAAGAATTATCTACAAACCATGTCAAGAGGCCAGAAGGCTTTATCGGTAAATTCCTTCAAATGCTGCAGGAACTATATCACATCATTCTACTGCCACCTAATTTGTTCCAGAGCACAGGAAAAGCTGAAAAGCTAGTTTTGGTTTTTAATGAAGGAAGCATGACCCTGAAACACAAACTTGATGAATACACACACACACACACACACACACAAACACCCTACCTATAGATCAATGACACTAATCAACATAGGCAGAAACATACTAGATAAAAAACTATTCAATTAAATTCAATAGCATCTAAAAGAATTGTGCTCTACAATTAGAAAACTACCCTAGGAATGAAACACTGATTTAGTATTAGAAAAACTACCACTGTAATGAAAAACATTAATAGGGTGGTTTTTCTAACCACCTCACAGTAGGCACTGAACAAGGAGTAGGCAAAATTTTAAAAGTATGTTTCAAAAGAGGGGCTCCTTGGTGGCTCAGTGGGTTAAGCCTCTGCCTTCGGCTCAGGTCATGATCTCAGGGTCCTGGGATCAAGCCCTGCATTGGGCTCTCTGCTCAACACGGAGCCTGCTTCCCCCTTTCTCTCTCTGCCTGCTGCTCTGCCTACTTCTGATTTCTCTCTCTCTGTCAAATAAATAAATAAAAATCTTTACATTTTTTTTAAAAAAGTATATTTCAAAAGACAGGGGGAGAAAAGGTCCTTAATATGATCATTGATCACTGCACCTAGCTATATAAAATGTTGAGTAATGTGCTCTGAAATCATTCTGACTTGGGTTTAAATTCTGGCTCTACCATTTTCTGCCTGTGAGACTTTCAGCAAATTATTTAGTCTTTCTGCCTCAGTTCTGTCCATAAAATGGGCACAATAATTTCTTACCTGATAGGGTTGGTGCGAGCATAATTAAAGTGGTTCATGTTAAGCGCATAGTATAGCACTTGGAACTTAGTCATATTCAAAAAATGTTCTAGTAAAATCTGTATACCAAATTCCATGATGATGATTATAAGTCATAGTAGTGACTGGAGTGAAACTGATGTACTTTCAAATTTACTTGTGGAGATTCTTCTCCCCTACGCCTCAAATACACATGCCTGGGGGTCTTCTCCCAGGTGATTCTAACATATACCAAAATGTCAAAATCTCTAAATGAGAGACACTCCTTGTAAAATTAGAAATAACAGAAGAATATAAAATATCACCAAATTGTTGACTATTGTTCTGAAAGATCTAGGTAGTAATACAAGAGTCATGAATCAGCTGTGAGGGGTGTAACTATAGATAAGTGAGATAAATTTGTTATTTTCAGATAGCTTTTTATTATACATAGAACATTTAAGACAATCAAAACATTCCCCAGGACCAGCCCTTTTAGAATCAAGAAGAGAGTTCAGGATAGTGGTCAGACATAAGATGGATATAGAAAAACAGACTTTTCATCAATATCTATCTAGACTACATGGTGGGAAAAATCCATACATAATAATGCTAAACATACAAAACACCTAGAAACAACTTTGTAAGAATTGTGATCTACATGAAGAAAAGTCATGTACTTGGTGATATAAAAGATGAGTTTAATATATAGAGAAACATATAATAGTTCTAGAAAGGAGGGGGGTTGAATATCATAATTTGAGAAGCATCCCAGATTAGGCTTAATGCCTTCCCAGTAAAAATACTACTAAATTTTATTTATTTATTTTTTTATTTGTCAGATAGAGAGAGAGCACAGGAGCGAGCACAGGCAGGCAGAGTGGCAGGCAGAGCAGAGGGAGAAGCAGGCTCACTGCTGAGCAAGGAGCCCAATGTGGGACTCAATCCTAGGACACTGGGATCATGACCCGAGCCGAAGGCAGCCGCTTAACCAACTGAGCCAACCAGGCACCCCTAAATTTTATTTTTAATGAAATGATTTGAATTCTACTTGAAGACTAAATGCAAGAGAATGAACAGCCTGGAGCTTGGCATACGGCAGGTGCTTAATAAATGCTGGCTAAGTTTCTCTTGCTGCTTAGCAAAATTCTGATGCCTCAGTTGATGGTGATTGCCCCTCCTTTGATTCCTCTAATTATTATTCTTTTGCCAATTACTGCATGATCTCTGGCAGGTCTACTTTACCTAGAATTTTTAGTTAGTTTACATTATTAGGTCTTTAATTACTCTCTCCCAAATGGATTGTAGACTCCGTGAAGTCAAGGATTAGGTTTATATAGCTTTGAACTGAATACTTAATGCACTATGGGAAACTGGGGGTGATAAGGAGGTAGACAACAGAAATATCTTAGCTCATCACTACAGAACCACTAGCCACAGTCGAGGAAGTCAAACTGAGGGGCCACCAAAGCAATCTGAATGCCAGCAAGAATCCCAGATCAGAGGAAGCCTTTTCCTAGCTAGACCAATTACTCCCGAATATCATGTTGGCTGAGGCATCACCTCATTCCTAAAATATGCTAAAGCTGATAAGTAGCTGAGGGCAATTCAATCGTGCAATGAGATTTCTTGCAAAATAGGGGTAACTAATAGAAGAAATATATATCTACTTAATAGCAGTCAATAACCTATGAATCCAAAGGAATGAATGAATTCCCAAAGCTTCAAAGCAAAATATTTCAGAATCATGTTCTGAGTGTAGGCCTGGCAGATTCTCAAAGTATAGTGGCTGCAAAATACTCACTTGATATTTTAAGCATATTTTGTATGCTTAAATTTGTAAAATTTTGTTAAAGTTGAGGAGAAGATACTGTTAGTCAGGAAGTATATGTGGGGAACATAAGTATTAAATCAGTATGTGTACAGTTTCCAAGAACCATGAGTAAGCAAACCAGTTCCTGATTTCAACTGGATGTCAATTTTACCTAAATATATGCAGGGGATATTAATACTATACTTGTGTTTACTTTAACAACCACCAGGCCTGTGTGAAAATCAGCTTCACAGCCAAATAAAGTGACAAAAATGACAACTCCAAGAACATAGAAACCACTTTGCAAGTTTTGCTTGCATTTTCTGTGTTTTCTCCAGAAAAGAAGTCTTAGACACTTGTACTCTGGCTGCCTACCCACTTCTCGGGCCCCCACTTAACACTCCAGGGAAGGAGGTCTTACTAAAATGCCAACATTCAAGTCAGAAAAATGCCTCTAGCCTTCCAAACATGTCCAGGTTTCCAGCTATGGTGAAGGAGTGGATAAAATCTCACCCCTAACTCGGAGTTCCACATTTCTGAGTGGAACGCCCATTCCCACACTCCCCAAGCCAAGGAAAGGACTTGAGGAACCCCAACCTCCATGGGGGCTTAGCTTCAGCGAGACCACATGGTTTCACTATGGCCAACGACTGGCTGCTGCTGCTACTAAGGAAGGCCTGCCCTCTGTGTGTCAGCCCCAGGTACCCACGCTACTTGGAGGGCTACAACAAGTGTAAAGATATTGAAGACATGGCCTGCAGTTTACCATGATTTAAAATGTATTTTAGAAGAAAATTAGCAAACAAAGCACAAGAATTAAATAGCAATTAAAGCTAACAAGAAAAACTGTTGAAATTACATAATACCGAATTCAACAAGAGAAAGTGTCCACACAGGTGCTGCACATAGCAACTTAAAAAGAAATCCAGGGGACAGAGATTGCACTGTGGGCAGGGTTGTTACAAGGGGCTTTAGGAGGAGCTGGGTCTTTAATTGGGAGACCACTCAGTGTAATGATTAGGCAAAAGGGTTCTGGAGCAACACACTCCGCTTTCCAATCCTGCTTCAACTCAAAGGAGCTGTGTGTCTTTGAGAATTATTTGATCCTTCTGAGTTTCAGTTTACTCACCTGTAAGATGGGAATAATAATACTATCTACCTCGTTGTAGGGCTGAGTTAAGATAATGAATGTGAAGTATTACCTGATAAATGGTAAGGGCTCAACTAAATATTAGCATAATAAATAAAGAAACAAAACAACTTGACCCTGGGACACCTACTGTTTGGAAGCAGACAAAAGAGGGATAGATAATGCAGATACCATGGCTCTTGGTCTCCTGTCTCCGAACCTCACTCACCTAAGGTCTTGGTTATTTACCATAAACCTCCAGGATGTAGAGGAATTTTGGAGAACACTCATGGCCAATCAGCCTTCTCCTTGGATTGTGAATGGTAAGAACCCACATCTTTGTTTCTCAACTTTTCACGGAACTCATTTTGGGCCTAGCACACCACCATCAGAATAACATCCCAAATAGTCAGAAATCCCAAGATGAAAGATCAAAATAACTGCTTGACCCAGAAGGGAGGGCAACACTGAATTTTCATGAAACCAGACTTAAGAGGCACTCTGACACTCAAGAGTTGTGTCCCTAACACATCATTGAGAAAGATCTTTTCAACTAAGTGAAAACTTGATCTGATCTAAATGCTTGGAATGTTGTAGACAGATCACTCCCCTCATCCCTCCCCTGTACTAACACTATCCTTCCCCCTATGATCTTCATGTTATTTCATTTTCATATTGTTCAGCAAATAATGGGCTGAAATTTTGCCTCCACTGATCAGATGTTTGACATTATATAGCTGAAGCCCATAAGCAGAAAACAGCTCATTCAAGAGACATTCTAGCCAAGAAAGAGCAATAAATGGGCCGTTTCACTATCACCCATAACGATTCCCAAATCCCATATTTCTATATATGATCTGGCAATTACGGGCTACAGATAGAGGATTTTAAAGCAATTTCTGCTGTTCCAGGTGCAAGCATAGTTGTTTAATTGTTGTTTGTTAGCTTAGGAGGAGAGAGTTTATTGGATTCCTTCTCTATGGCCTCCCAAAATCCAGCTGCAAAATTTAGACTCCCTTGCAAAACAATCTCACACCTCAGTATATAGATTCCGGGAAATATTTAGAAGAGCGAAAAGAGAGCTAACTGTTGAATAGCAGCTTTCAGAGGCGAAAGAAAGGGCCAGCCACGATGTCCTTCGGCTCCATGTTTCTGGAGGACACCTTTGGCCGTTGCACCAGATTGCCCAGTTGGCAGAAGTTTCCGGCAAGTGCTGTGCCTTTGCCTTCAGGGTGAGACCTGTCACACTTTTTCTTCTCTCACACTATGGGGTGGGAGGCATGTTGGAGAATCTACGATCAACATAAAAGTCAATTTTTATAATCACTTCTGTGCCGAATGGCCCACTTTCCCCCTTATGCTTGGGGACTTCATCATATTAAGAGGCATCAAAAGAGGCACGTTCTATTCAGCAACTAGATACATCTTGAGGCAATCTCTGGGAGAGCAGAGGGGCTCACAGACCAGCTTGCAAATCCCTAGCAGCCACTATCCCAAGTTCTTACAGGTCACCTTCAAGGAGAATCCTAGGAATACCTGTCTTTCTTTAATCTTGGACTACAATTTTCCATATATACAAAGTGCATTCATACACACTAAAGCATTCTTCTTTTACAAAGCCAGCAGTCCGTCAGTGTTTAGGCCAACCCAAGTTTCTTCAACCACAGTCAGTACAGTCCCTCAGCCTATCTTGCTTGGATGACTGTAGCTCTTTCGGGTCTGTCTCACTGTTTACCAGCCACCTGTAATTTAGTTCATCCTTCACCCCAATACTTAGAACTATCTAAGAGACAGGGAAAACATCAGAGTCCACAAGTTTAAAAGCTCTTACAGTACCCGATTGCTATAGGACAGAAGCCAAACATGGCTTAATGAAAGACCCTTCTCTCTATTTAGATGTCTTAGGACCCTGCCCTCCCTTCTCATCTACTCCATCTCAACAATTTTATGATAGCCATTTCAAACTTCTATTTCTGGAAGATTCTTTCACATATTTAATCTTCTGTAGCCTCGGGGCGCCTGGGTAGCTCAGTGGGTTAAAGCCTCTGCCTTCGGCTCAGGTCATGATCCCGGGGTCCTGGGATCGAGCCCCACATCGGGCTCCCAGCTCAGCGGGGAGCCTGCTTCCCTTCCTCTCTCTGCCTGCCTCTCTGCCTACTTGTGATCTCTGTCAAATAAATAAATTTTAAAAAAATCTTCTGTAGCCTCCATATCCCCTACTTCTGCTTTAGAGTCTTGGTACTCCTTTTCCAAAGGTCACCTCCTCTGTGGAGCCTTCTCTGATCTTCCTTAGATCTAAAAGTTTGGTTTCTTCCTACTTTGTGCTCTTGGAGCTCTCAGTACCGATTTATATCATAGCAGTCATCATAAAGGCTTTAAAAGACTGGTTATTCCATAAGGAGAAGGAATGGTTTTACTCTCATTTCTATCCCTGGCACAAAATGAGTACTCTATAAATTGCCAGTAAAAGAATGAATGAAAGAGTACATCCTTGCTGCTTAGGAGGCCCTGGGCTTGTGTCTTTATTTACCTTGGTGTCTGCACTCACAGACTCTACTCTGCCTTCAGCCATCTTCTCACAGATGTGTGCCACTGATCTACCAGCCAGGCAGACAACCAGACTCCAGGTGCCTGTTCCCAATGGTAGATGAATTCCAGTGCATGACCACCAATCTACCTCCCAACGCTGAGCTATCCAGAATACATCTCCATGAGGGTAAAGAGTTGAGCCTTGAAGGGTGCCTGATTTATAGTAAATGCTCACAAAGTGGAAGGACAGAGAAACACCAGCTGAGGATCAGTATCATCTCTGTGTTGGAGAAGGTGGAGAAGCTCAACTTCCTAATAAGGTCTGTATTTGATAGAATATGGCTCTGTCTCGGAGGGTGATGACTCTGCTTCTTACCTGTGAAAGTGACTGACTTCTCCAGAACGATAGACCAGGTGCAGGTGGCCTATTTGTTGGGGCCCTTTTCAAGAGCTATCATCTGTGAAGATCCCCCTGAATTTTCATTCTTCCTTTTCCTAACCTCTCCCAGCATACATTTTGCCATTTTATAATTATAATCATGTTTTCATCTTGTCTTCCCACCTGAGTACATGCCAATTTGGATACATCCGTTTTTTTAGACCCCATAGGGAGCAGCCCCTGTACCCAGCGCAGTAGGTGGTCAACCAATTCTTATTAGATTGAAATGTTAAGGATTTACAAATCTTGATGGATTAAATGGGTGTATGTGTGATCACCAATGATTAGCATGGGAATCCCTCTTAGAAAGGAACTAACTACACTGAGGAGAGTACATTACTGGGCTATTTGGGAGTGAAACCATAAAGCCTCCAGAACAAGATCTGGAAGGAAAAAACAGAACTGGAAGACAAAGGCAGAACAGGATATTAATTCCCCTGCCCAGGAAGTGAAAGGGAACAAGGAGTGGGAAGGGAGGAAGAGGTCCCTCCCACCTGGACTTTAGGATGAACTTTCAAGTACCAGCTTACCTAAGATCAGCTGTCTATGGTTTCCCTCATTCCCCTAAATGTTTTAGGTTTGCCGTGTGCAAGGGATTTGTTTGTGGGATTGTTCCTTGCTATTTTCTATCAATGAAAAAGTGGAGTGTTATATAGAGAACATCAGAGGCTAGAGCTGGATTGGTACATGTGAGCAATACATTGAGGGGATTCCCCTGAAACAAGAGCTCAGAGGTGGAGGTGAAGGGAAACCCATGAATCTTCTCTACTTCCTACCCTCAACCCCCAGATACTGGGAGATGAGGTTCAAAGAGCTATAGTAGGATCTCAAAGGGCAGATACTGAAAATGACCTGTGCATTACACATGGATTATGGGTGGGAAAGACATAGGCCTACAGTCATTAGGAATGAGGGCACTGAGGTCCTGAGGAGGAAAGTGACTTGGCCAAGGTCACTCAGGCCTTTGTAAAGGAGCTGGGACCAGAACTCAGACTTTCCCCCACACATTATTCCATCTACTCTGTGTGGTGCCTCTGTCCTTAAATTGACCGTGGAGGCCTCCACACAGTGTCTGTCCAAGACTGTGGCATTTGCTGGACTTATAATTGGACAAATTTAGGTTACTGTCAATGTCAGCAAGGGCTATTGTTTATCTAAAGGCTCAGATCACATTGTTGATTGGCCATCCGGGAGAGCCATCTGTCATTTGGGGGAATCCTAAGGGGATCTGGCACAGGTGGACGACGTTCTGGGAATGGGCTGAATTTGAGATGCTGCTAGTAGCCTCCAGGCCTCAATTACCAAGAACCTCCCCACCTTGTGCTGCCTTTACTTGCCTGTTGGAGGAGCCCATGAAAGAGTTCCTCACGGCTACTGGCATCTCATAGAGCAGATATGCACACAAGAGATTTGCTTCCACCAGTCTCAGAATCGAGAGCTGGGAGATGCATCACAAGGGAAGGTCCTCTCTGGGAGCCTGCCTGCCCTGTTCATGCCCTTTGTTCCCGGGTAACCAGGGTGGCTTAGTGGAGTCTACAAAATTCATTTCATTCTCCTTGTGTACTGGGCTTCTTTCCTGACAGGAACATTGCCCTGCAGGTACAGGTAGGCATAATAAGGCTGAAATTGCGGGGATGCTGCAGGTCAAGACGGCCACAGCCCTACCCATTCACTCACAGCCTCCAGGTATGAGCAATGGCTGTTACTGAGAGCCAGAGAAGCAGGGGTCAGAGGCAGCCTGTCTCCTCTGGGGTCTGGGAGGGCTGAGGAGAGGAACTGCCAGTCCCAGTGTTGATTACAGCAGCAACCCGAGAAGAGAGGAAGGGAATGGAAATGCTATGCAAATATAGCAGGCTGCTTTTGTCTCTTCTAACCACAAGCTCTAAACATTTGATAACAACATCAAAACCGCAAATTTCTTTATCCCTGCTATTGTGTGAAACGATGGCTTCAAGAAAGAGAGGTTAAGGAGATTTAGTCGGGGTCAGCCAGCAAATCAGTAAATCCTGGAAATGATTCAGTCTCTCCGCTCTTCCCCAACTACCACCCTTCCCTGTTTTCTGTTGCTGTTTAAATAGGAGGCTGTGAGCAAACAGAAAATGCGAAGGTCTTTTCTAGTAGGAATGCAAACAGGCGAAAGCCATCTCCATTTTTAGAAAGATGCTGTTGAGTCTCCATGTATTTGGGCTCTTTCCAAATTTCCTCTTGTGA
>RCUC01098033.1:0-11201 GCA_003697995.1 Taxidea taxus jeffersonii | reverse complement strand
TAGTTAACATTTACGGAACACATCTCCTACTGCCAGGCACTGTTCTTGGCACTTACCACATTTTATCTCATGTAATCCTGAAATTAACTTCATCACAAATGAAGATTAGGAAAGTTGGGGTGCCTGGGTGGCTCAGTCAGTTAAGCGACTGCCTTCGGCTCAGGTCATGATCCCAGGGTCTTGGGATGGAGCCCTGCGTTGGGTTCCCTGCTCAGTGGGAAGCCTGCATCTCCCTCTCCCTCTGCCTGCTGCTCTGCCTACTTGTGCTCTCTCTCTGTCAAACAAATAAATAAAATCTTAAAAGAAAAAAGAAAAGGAAAGGAAAGAAAAGTACCTAGCACATAAGGAGCACTCAATAATTACTATTATGTTACTACTTTTTCGAGCTATAAAGATAAAATGAGATGATATAAATGCTGAGCACGGCATCTACTACGTAGCATGTGTGAAACAGGTATTAAGTGTTTGCACATGAAAGTATTTGTCTGAAGAATAAACATTATTCACATGGGTCTTTATGGGAAGTGGGATCAAGTCTAACATTTTAGACTAGACTAGACTAACTGACAGGGAATCTCCCACTGGCAAAAAAGGCCATTGCAGAAAACATTTTATAGATCACATTTCAACCTTTTTTTTTTTTTTTTTTTTTTTTTAAAAATCAAAGAAGCCCAAGAGAGTTCTTTGAACTAATTGGGAGGGCCAAGAAGCTATTAACTACTCTCTAATTAAGCTGGTAATAGCTGCCCTCTATTGGTGAGATCAAAGGCCAGAGAAAGACTGCCCCGGGAGGACTTTCTCTATGACAGCCTTGAAGTTTTGGACCCTCCGAAGTAGTTCAGACAGAGTGGTGCTCTGTCTGTGGGGGTCCAGGAGAAAGAGGGAGAAAGTCCAGGTGGATGGAGAACAGTGAAAGGTTTAGTTAGGCAAGCGTTCATTTGTATTTGGACATTTGTATTTGTTTCAGAATCTAACTCTGAATTGTGTCTTCTAAGAGAAATAAGTCAAAAAATGCAAAGGAGGGGCACCTGGGTGGTTCAGTGGGTTAAAGCCTCTGCCTTCGGCTCAGGTCATGAGCCCAGGGTTCTGGGATCAAGCCCCGCATCGGGCTCTCTGCTTGGCAGGGAGCCTGCTTTCCCACCTCTCTCTCTCTGCCTGCCTCTCTACTTAGTTGTGATCTTTGTCTGTCAGATAAATAAATAAAATATTTTTAAAAAATACAAAGGAAATGAAAAAGTCACTAGCTATTGCTTTGCAGCTTTATATAGAGAATTCCTGAATATTGGAAAAGGACTGCTGGAAAAGCATGCTCTCCCTCTGTCTGCTGTGAATGGGAAGCCTTTCCTGTCCACACTCTCTTGCCCAGCAAAGCTGACCTCTCCCTCTTTGTACCCTAAACCCCACTGGCTTCTCCTCTCACAACAACCCGGAAGCGCTTGGCTTTTTCTTGGTTTAGACCAGAACTGCCCAACCGGGCAAGTTACATTTGTTACTTAAAAAAAAAAAAAGTTTTTTAAGTAAACACTTAAAAAAGTGAAAAGGGAACAGGTGAAATTAATTTTAACAATGTAGTTTATTGAGAACAATATCCTGAATATTATGACTTTGATAGGTAACTAAAGTATAAGTATTAAGGAGATATTTTACAGTTTGGGGAGGGTACCCATTCTTTGAAATCCAGTATGCACTCATAATTTGGCTTAGCCCCATTTTGAGTGCTCAAAGGACACATGTGGCTGGGGGCCCCCAGGTGGGACACACTGCTTTGTTCAATGCCTGAAACCAGTGTTGTTCCATAGGTAAATGTGGCATGTAGAATTCTAAGATCATGTCCAGCAATGCTTGCCTTTGTATAATCTTTTCTTCTTTGAGTGTGGGTGGACCATATAACCATGATGAGATATCAGCCAATTGATTATGTTATATGACAAAAGGGAGATTATTTGGGTGGGCCTGCTCTAATCAGGCGAATCTTTTAAAAGAGAAACATTTCGGCTGGCCTAGAAGAAAGCATACATACACCTGTGTAGTGAACTACCAATGGAGAGGAGCAGCCTCTAGAAACTGAGACAGGTCCCCAGCGAACAAACTAGAGAGAAAACAGGGACCTCAGTACTGAAACCACAAAGAACTGAATTCTACCAACAACTAATGAGCTTTTAAGAGAACCCTGAGCCCCAAATGAGAACTGTAGCTGACTCTTTGATTTTAGCCTTGTGAGCCGCCCCCAGCCCAGAACCTAGCCATTCTGTGGCCAGATTTCAGATCCATGGAACTGTGAGCTAATACAGGCATATTGTTTGAAGCCACTAAATTTGTTGTAATTTGTTACACAGCAGTAGAAAACTAATACAGTAAATAAATGGCATAATTCAGCAACATCGTCCAGCTGGTGGCAATGTCTCTCTACTGTAGGCATAGTCCATCAGAGGAATTAGTAGCTTTTGAACCTGAGACTTAAAAATCAAACCGGTGTCATGATGACAACATATTTATTTAACCATGCCAGAGTATTAGCAATCTCAGTGTGTTTGAGTTAGTCTCTCCTTCCCAGTGCCGTTCGCATCGGAGGGAAGAGCTAAGTGAGAGGCAAAAAAACAAACAAAAGACAAAGCCTCTGGAAATGTTTGGTGTACTTACCTTGTAAAGGAGTGACTTGTATTAGAGGCAAGGACACAAAATAACAAAAATAACAAGCATAGCTCACACTTGCTGGGTGTGCACTCTGTGCCAGGCATGTCACTCACAACCCGAAAAGGCAGATACAATTATTACCTTCCTTTTATGGATGTGGAAACCAAGTTTAAGAGGTAGGAGGAGATTTAGCTGCATAACCAGGCAATAAAGGCAATTAGGAATTAGGAAGGAAGAGGAAGAGGAGGAGGTATTTTTGGATAAAGTACTCTTCAGAACAGATTAGCTTGGCTCTTGAATGCAGTTCTTTCTCTTGGCTGGAAGAGAGCTCTGCTTCCTGTTAACAGGTTCTTTTTTATATCCCTTCCTTCTAACAAAGTGCATTTCCCAAGTGGTCCTCAGCCTCTGCATTCTGCCTTTCACTTTCTCCTTTAGAGAAGTCAATGAGTCTTGTCACTGCCAATAATGCCTCTGGTTCTGGGCTCTCAAAGACACCTCTTGAACCCTATTGTTCTGAGTTCCACCCCTCCAGGGACATTTCCAGTTGGATGTCTCCCTGTCCTCTCAAGTTCAGCTTGGTCAAGTTGGAGTTCAGCACTATGCCCTGAAAAGCAGCTCTCGTCTGTGATACTCTTCACCTGCCAACGATTCTGTAACCAGCGGCTAATCCGCCAGGCTGCAAACCCCAAAGACTTCAGCCCTTTCTCATCTCTATTCCCTTTAGCCAATCAGCTGTTAAAAGTATCTTTCCAGAATGTTTGCTCAACCATTCCTTCTACAGTCTCCAGCCTCCTGAGTCCTTTATCCCACTGCTCTTCTTTACTATCTTCCTTATCCAGCTTTGATTTCGTGGTGCATCAATTCTGTCCCTCTCACCAGGGCCCAAATCCCCTTGCCACTCTGTTTTCATCATTCCTACTTGACATGACTTGAAGCCAACCATCTTCTTGCTCTTCAACTGGGAGGCTGAGTGGTACTCAAAAAAATTGCACAGGGGAAAGATAAAGTAGAAGCCTCTCTTCCAGTTTTCACGGAGGTCCCAAGACTAGGGATGCCAAATACTCTCACATTCCAGAGCAAATTATTGGCCCCTCCCTATGCATGACTCCTAAAGAAGGTGGATGAAACAGCCTTTATGATCTTTATCTTTCACTTACCTTGAGCTGTGAATTTTTCCTGTCTAGTACTCTTTCCTACTTACCGCCCCCCCCAGCCATGGCACTTCCTAGTCATCTTTGATGGTTAGCTTTTGAAGCTTGGAGGATACAGACGGACGTTTAGACTCGTGCCTACGGGGTAAAAAATGTCTTTAACGAGAGGTTGGCTGAAGTGAACTGTGTGTCAGCATAGCAGAGGGCTGCATTTAGGAAATAACCACATTCTGGCCTCTGCCAGGTCAAATCTGCATTTTTTTTTCAGGGACCAGATGTCAAACCAACGGTGGGAATGTGAGTCTGCCTTGTTTAGAAAGGAATCTTGACCCAGAGGGCTTCCTGCAATCGATGAGCTGTCCCTGGCAAAAAGAGGTCCGGGGTTCCACTGGGTAGAGAGGCAGAAGGGAATCATAGGTGGCTCATTGGAGGAGAGGACCGCCTGAGACAAAGGAATTCCAGATGGAAGAGTCCAGCAGGGGAGCATCTGAGGAGCCTCTGTGGATGCTCCCATGAGAGAAACATCCATCAAGGGAAATTACACCAGCTTATACCTGCCAGTCAAATAAGGCCCTCCCTCTTCTTACCATTCGGTTCCTCTACTCCCATCTTGGAGGGTCCATTAGAAGTCAAGTGGTGGGGGAACAGAGCAAGGGGTCAGGGAGAAGTAGCATTGACAGGGAAATAGAGATGAACAGCACATTCCCCACTGCAGGCTCTTTGGGGATGAAGTGACCAGAGGACATTTTGTTATCTGAGATGATCATAGTCAGAGGACCTTCCTAATGTTTCATCTGAAGGATGGAGAAGAGTAGGTGCAAAAGAGAGGATTCAAATGGGCAATTGGGGGTGAAGAATAAAATTGTTTCTCTTTGCAGCCTGTGAGTCCAGTTTGCTCAGTGAGACCATTCAATTTGTATCACTGGAGTAATCTCAGAGGCCATGACAATATAACACTTCTGGTGGATGTACTGTCCTATTCTCTGCAAAGTTACCTTATGCTTCTCTATCTTCCTTGTTACCTTATGCTTCTCTATCTTCCTTGATCCCTGAACTTCTATCTGCCCCTTATTCTCAGATGATCTTGCCTCACTCTTTTCAGAGAAGATAGAATCCATCAGTTGGGAGGAAATTCTCCATTTCTTCTGCATCACTAAATGGAGCTAAGCTATAGTTAGAGTGTTAATTGTTAATTGACACATATATTGTAAATATATATAAAGGATGGTTCTACTATTTAACAATAGTGTATTCTCTTAGGCAGGTGGACTATTTCCTCCATAATCTTGCTCTCAATATCAACTTGCCTATCTTCTCATTTTCGTATAATGTAAAAATAAACTTTTAGCTCAATTTGAAATTTGAAAACTTTTTCCATTTATATTAAAATATGTGAGAAGATCTAAAGTCAAGTTTTAATTTATTTGTATTGCCTTCTGCAAAATATGTCTACAAGATTACCATGATTGTATGGTAATTGTATCGTATGATACCAAGATTGTATGGTATTTTGCAATATTTGAAATAGGGCATTTCATGCCTTTGCCATCACCCTCAGAGAGCTTTTCCAGTCTCAGTTCTCTTATTCCATCTAATTACAGTTTCATTTTAAAAGCAGTTGGGAGCATATATACCCTGAGCATTTAAAAATGTTGCATTTAATGTATGTAATGACTTTTTAATTCCAATATAACTAACAAAAATAATTGAAAAACAGAATTGCTAGTGGAAGCACGTTTCTCTATAAAAGTAATTTACATTATCTAAAAGAATTCTTAGTTCATTACAAAAATTTTTGAAAATCACAGGAAAGTATAAAGAATAAAATAAAAATCAGCCACAAAAACACCACCACTCTCACACTCATTTTTGAGATCTTCCAGGCCTTTCTAGTTTTCAAAGTTGGTATAATAATGCATACAAACTTTGTTATTTATTTTGTTTTAATTCCAGCATTGTTAACATATGGTGTTGTATTAGTTTCAGGAGTACAATATAGTGATTCAACAGTTCTCTATCTGACTCAGTGCTCATCACGGTAAGTGTCCTCTTAATCCCCATCACCTATTTCCCCCATTCCCCCACCCATCTCCCCTCAGGTAACCATCTGTTTGTTCTCTATAGTTAGTCTGTTTTTTTGTTTGTTCCTTTTTTTTTTAACCCTTTGTTTGTTTTGTTTCTTAAATTCTACATATGAGTGAAATCATATGGTATTTGTTTATCTCTGACTGACTTACTTCACTTAGCATTGTACCCTCTAGATCCATCCATACTGTTGCAAAGGGCAAGATTGCATTCTTTTTGATGGTTGAGTAATATTCCACTGTATATGTAAACCAGATCTTCTTTATCCATTCATCTATTGATGGACACTTATATTGCTTCCATAATTTGGCCATTGTGAACAATGCTGCAATAAACATAGGAGAATGCCAACATATTTTAAAACCCTACTGTTTTTCATTGGAACATTATATTGAGGCCATCCTTTTTCTGTGCTCTTGAGTACTCCAACAATCTGGTTTTGGTGACTGGATAATATTCCATCACATTATAATGTTATAATTTATTATATTATTGTCATATAATATGTAATCTGGTCATATTATAATTTCTTTAACAATCCCCAACATGCTTATTTTTATTTATTTATTTTAAAGGTTTTATTAATTTATTTGAGAGAGAGTGAGAAAGAGAGAAAGAGTACATGAGCCAGGAGAGGGGCAGAGAAGCAGACTCCCCATTGAGCAGGGAGCTCCATACAGGACTCAATTCCAGGACTCTGGGATCATGACCTGAGACAAAGGCAGCTGCTCAACCAACTGAACCACCCAGGTGCCCTACTTATTTTTAGAAATAGAAAAATCTAATACATCCTTGGCTTCTAGCATATATTCAGTTTTGGTATTTTCATTCTACCATCAATAACCTTAATTTAGATTTTTGCCAGATTGCACACTTCCTAGTCTAGTAAACAATCATAGTCTTGTTTTAAATTCAGCAAAAGTAAGAAAGTCACCAAGATCTTTAGGTTTCTGAAATTGTGGCCTCTCTTCATGGTATCTCTTTCCTCCTTTCTGTTATTTCCTAATACCTTATTATCCAGCTTTCCCCCCCACTGAATTATTTTTACTCCTTCCTCTGTCTCTCTTTAAGATGGAGCTTATTTCTGTTGGATTTTTCCTTCCTAAGGTTCAAGGTAGAAAAAATTAGATTTTGCACATAAGGTGGTAGGCCTTACATTTATACATTTACATTTGCAAGTATATGTTTACCGGCATATCAAAGGTGGAACCGTCTGGTGAGAGATTCATATATACCAAGTTCATCCCACTGATGTATAAAAACAGAATGCCTTTTAAAAAAAAATTTATTTATTTATTTTAGAAAGAGAGAGAGAGCATGAATGGGGAGGGGCAGATAGAGCGGGAGAAAGAGAATCTTAAGCAGGCTCCACACCCAGCATGGAGACTGACACAAGCCTTGATCTCACGACTCTGAGATCATGACCTGAGCTGAAATCAAGAGTCAGATGCTGGGGCACCTGGGTGGCTCAGTGGGTTAAAGCCTCTGCCTTCCGCTCAGGTCATGATCCCAGGATCTTGGGATCCAGCCCTGCATTGGGCTCTCTGCTCAGCGGGGAGCCTGCTTCCCCCTCTCTCTGCCTGCTTGTGATCTGTCTGTCAAATAAATAAATAAAATCTAAAAAAAAAAAAAAAGAGCAGATGCTTAATCAACTAAGCCATCCAGGTGCCCCAGAATACTGGTTTTTGAATTTACCTATTGAGAAATGGAGTTGACATGTGGTCTGAAATGCTCTAATATGACTAACACATTCCCTTATTGAAGGAAGACCTTCAAGCAAAGCCCAATCATAAAAAGTTTGCTTAATAGGAATGAAATCAGAGGAAGGGTTTTGGGATTAGACATTTAGAATGTTCAGTGGCAACAGGCTAAGGGAGCCTTGTGTATGCATTATTATAATTAAGGCTAGATATGGGATTAGGGTTAGGATGAGGGACAGAAATTGTGATTGAGAAATTCATCAAGGGAATGAGTACTCTCTTGAAGTGCCTCTTTTATTAAAGCCCTCTGCCTCCCCATACACGGTGCTCCCTGCTATCAGAAACGTCTGCACTGATTGCTTTCTTCATTCTTCTCTCTCTCTCTCCTTCCTCCTGGTCATCCACGACTCCTGCTTTCTTGGTCCTCCTTCTGTATCTGATTGTTTCTTCTCTGTCTTCTTTCCATGCTGACTCTTAGCTCTTACATCTCTGGAGGACCACATATGCAGATTCTGTCCTGGGCCTTCAGAGAGTCATTCACGTGGCTCCTGATGTTAATTTAACACTCAGCTGTTCCCAGACACACAGTTGGACGACACATCCTGCCTTACTTGTTGTTGGGTGGGACCATGTGATGAGTTCTGGCCTTTGAATTATGAGCAGGAGCAATATCTGTCACTTCTGGGCCAGAGCATTTAATTATGACTTTAACTTTATCCTCTAATTAAATGAATTCCAAATCTACCAAACTGAACTTAATTGATCACCTGAGCTCAGGTCCCAGTTTCCTAGTTACCTTGCAATCGGTTGTTCATTTTCAAACCCACTCAGCATTTCTGCCTTTGGATGCACCTGGCATCCTCAATTCCCATGGCTCTGGGGATTCTGAGACATGAATTGGTTTGCTTCTTGTTGACTCCTCCTCCCATGCCCTCTTTCTTTCCCCTCCTTGGATTTCCATTCCCAAAGTACCGTGACTGTTTATAATCTGCTACCATCTCCTTTTTTCTTTTCTTGTGGGTTCGTGTTCTGTTTTTTTTCTTTTAAGTGTTACTGTCATTTTAGGGTAGTTTGGGAAAGGAAGGGCAAATTTGTATGTATAATCTTTCATGTTTACTAGAAATGCGTTCACTTACTCTTTTTTCCAATTTTTATTACGTCTCCCAGAGCACTCCTAAATGTGTTGAACCCCACAGGGACTTGATACATGTCAAAGCAGTCGTAATATGGTAAGGGTGGATTCCCTGACCCAAAGGGAAAAAGGCAGAGATTAAAATTACCCTGCATGAAAATTTCTGAAAGCATCAGACAATGCAATATTTAGCCCAGTTTTCTTTTCCTGCATTCATTCAAAACTTAGTGAGCACCACACTCAGATTTAGGTGCTGGAATGTGGATAAAATGATTAGAAATCTTAGTCTCTCCTGGTGAATTTCTTCTGTGTTTCTTCGTATGCTGTGTGGTAGTTCAGTCACTAACATAGGTTGACCTTTGTTAGAGACTGGAGGTTCAGAGAGGAGTGACTGTCTTTTTATAGAGAGAAAACAGCTGCCATCATCCCCATTTGCCAGGAAAGAGGAAAAATTGTCAAGGGTTCGTGTGTGTCATTGGCCAGAACAGCGAGATGCTGGGGCAACACAAATTATTCCAGAGGTACAGATTCCTCCGTCCATTTCCAAGACTTAGCTTTATCCACAAAGACCCTGATGGAGGGCCTGAAATTCCTCTTTGGACCAGCCAAAGCATGGCCTTTTACACAGAACACTTTGCAATGCCAACAGATAGTTTCCAGAGAGGAATTGGGAATTAAGTTGAGCTCTGGTTGTGGATGATTCTTTTTCATGCCTAGCTACTCAAACAAAGAGAGTGAGCCAGAAGCCAAATTTGCAAGTGAACACACAGAATGGAATTGGTGCAAGGGAATGCACGGGGCTCTGCCTGATTAAACTGCTGCCAGAGCGCCAGGGGGAGATTTCTCTCCACCTCCCCAGCTCGTTAGGGTTTGGGTTTTGGCAGCTCTCTCTTCCCTTCCCCCATAGTCCCCTTCCCCATGTCCTCAGATCCATTTGCACTGTTGTTTGGAAGGGGCCCAACTCACACAGATTGGCAGCACCGTAATTGGTGTTTTACTTACCTCTGCCTCTTTTCTCTCCACGTTTGATCATTCTCATAATGACAGCTTATTTTCTCTCTCTTTACCTTCGGAAAACAAAAAGGAAACTCTTGAAAGAGTTGTGGAGTTATATTTGAATTTTCTGATGTACTGCTATGGGAAATAAAATTCATATTCTGAAATGTTTTTTCCACTTCTGTTCCCCCCGTTCCTCCCCCCACCACCACTGTAAACAGTCAGCCCTGATGGGAAACATTCATGTTGAGAATTGATTTTCCCCTCAGAAGGTGTTGTGACTACAGCTGTGACATCCTCGAGAGTTGGCATGTCAAAATGTTGATGTTCTCATTGAAGACCTTCATCATCATCATCATCGTTGATCCCTTCATTTGCTAGACTCTGTTTATGCGCATCTTATTTCAAGTGATATTTCTTGGGATAATATTCACAAGGGTTTAGGGCCCCTGGAATGAAAAGTGTCATATAAACCGAAATGCTTACCCCTGGCAAAAGGTAATCTCCATTGCATACACCACCTGGTCATAACAATTCCCATTTGCACAGTGTTTCTAATTCAGAAGGAATAGTCATGTCTGTTGTTTCATGGAATCCCATTTAACATTTCGGTTAAGGATACATATAATCATGGAGGGCACATCAGGGGTGGTTCAGCTCCGGGAATCACCCCACCTTGTCATTGCCACCAGGCACATGAGCTTCTGTACCTGGGGCCCCTGCTAACTTTTCACAGTTGTGACTGTGCAGCTCTCAAAAAGCTATGTCCCAGGTGGTTTTGTCTTGGAAAAGAGTCAGGTTTACAGAGGCACAAATAAGTACAACATAATTAAGAGGGATTCTTTTATTTTCTCAGGTCTCCTGAGGAGGAAAACTGGGCAGGCAATTAATTACAGGATCTCTTTGGCAGACTGGGGGGAGAGGGGAAATCTGTGGACACTGTAAAATTAATAAAACTGACTCCATCACAGCTATCTAAACATATCCATTAAAGATACATATAATGAGGGCAATAGTTATAACACAAAACAAGTACATCCCGTGATTTACCAGAGATCAGGATGCTACTTTTCATGACAGTAAGGCACTGGTAAGCCAGTGGCAAGAAAAAATAAAGCTGTATGTTTACTGGGACATACACAGCCTTTGAACTGAGATTTAGTAAGGCAGCATTTCAAGGGAGTAAATGATCAGTTCCTCTAGAAGAGTGTTCTAGAAGAGAAAACCAAGCAGTACTGCGATAATTCTAGATGTGGTTTGATTCCTTTGGAGCTCTTGCCTGGATTTCTCGTTTTTGAAAGAATGACTTAATGAGACGCCTGGGTGGCTCAGTGGGTTAAGCCACTGCCTTCTGCTCAGGTTATGATCCCAGAGTCCTGGGATCGAGTCCTGCATCGGGCTCCTTACTCGGCAGGGAACCTGCTTCTCTCTCTGCCTCTGCCTGCCTCTCTGCCTGCTTGTGTGCTCTTTCCTCTCTGAAAAATAAATAAAATCCTAAAAAAA
>RCUC01098032.1:0-16032 GCA_003697995.1 Taxidea taxus jeffersonii | reverse complement strand
CTTTCCTTGATCACTTTAGCTGTATAGAGTTGCCTGGACTCTCACCACAGTGGTATGACTTATGTCCATTTTAGAGCAGCAGGAAATGAGAGACAAAAGAAATTTCTCTGCTCACCGAGTTAGTAGATGACCAAGCTGGGATTTGCACCGAGGCTGTGGTGTGGAGTCCCAGCCCTCAGGGTGGGGATAGATCAGCTTCACACTTCTACAAGAGGCAGGGAGTGAGGCTAGTAAGTCCCTCTCCATAAGGCTGTGATCAGAGAAGGAGACTTCCTGACAGCTGGGATGCAGCAACAAGCCCTCTCTTGGTTTGAGGGAAATGGCAATTTGGGGAACACTGAAATATAACCAATGATTTTTTTTTTTAATCACCTTTTAACTATCTGAAGTGGTCTTCTTGGTTTAGAAAGAGAAAAGGCAGGCACCTGGGTGGCTCAGTTGGTTAAGCCACTGCCTTCGGCTCAGGTCATGATCCCGGGGTCCCTGGATGGAATCCCACATCAGGCTCCCAGATCTCCAGGGAGTCTGCTTCTCCCTCTGACCTTCTCCCCTTTCATGCTCTCTCTTTCACTCTCTCTCTCTCAAATAAATAAATAAATAAATAAATAAATAAATAAATAAAATATTAAATTAAAAAAAACAGAGAGAAAAGGCATTCTTAACTGATCATATTCCCTATGTTTACCTATGACCCGCCCCTGCCCATGGCCTACTGCCCATGGCCAACCAAAATAAAGCAGGGAAAGGATATTTTTTGCAGGTATTCTTTTTTTTTTTAGTAGAATTTTTAAAAGTTAAGTGTAAAAAAAAAATCCCTGTATTACCTCCATCTATTTGGAAAATTCTCCTGGTCCTTTATATTTACAACCTTTTGTAAATCAGTGATTGCACTATGGTTGTAGTTCTCATTCTTAGGAAATTCAAATCAGAACTAGTAGGGAGTCTGGTGAGAATGCTTTGGTTGGTTCATTTCCTGACATGTCAATGAGGGTTTATTGTAAGGATGTAACAAAAAAGTTGAATACAAAATAACATGTGAATTACAAAATGTTAATTTCACTTTCAGAGTTCAGATACTCTTATATTGTCATCAAAGACAGTTGCTTTTCCCCAAGTCCTCCAGGAATATTTGAAGATGTTCAAGGAATAAGAATTTTAAAAAGAAAAATAGACTTCTCATTTGCTTGTTTTCTATCTTCTCATGTCACAGACATGAGTAAAGAGGGGAGCCTTACGGAGTTGAAAAGTATTTCACTGAGAAAAGCCTTTAGCCAGAGAAGAAAAAATGGATTCCCAATACTGTTAGATTTTTAAGGTGGAATTGTGGACGCTTTGCTTAAGTTGTTGATTCAAAAGCTAAGTTTCTTTTGTAGGATTTGATTTATAGTATTTAACAATAGCACATGGGACATCGAGTAGCAACTAACATGGGAAATGTGTGTATCTGTGTGTGTGAAGACAGTGGTGATAAGTGCAAGAAAATTTGGCACAGGATGGATTTAAAAATGTATATTTTTAGATAGCATTATACTTAATTTATAATGACCAATAATTTTCTCTATAAATTAGCATATTTTTGGAAAAAAATTTATTAAAGATAATTTCAAACACACAAGTATAAAAAGTAATATAACAAACTCCCATGTGTCTGTTCCCTGGATTCCATAGATAATCAACATTCCTCTAATCTCCTTTCATCTGTTCTCAGCCCCATTTTTTTTTTGAAATATTTAAAGAGCTTTTGTTTTTTTAAGATTTTTGTTTATTTATTTTGACAGACTGAGATCACAAAGGCAGAGAGAGGAGGAAGCAGGCTCCCCGCTGAGCAGAGAGCAGATGCGGGCTGGATCCCAGGACCCTGGGATCAAGACCTGAGCCGAAGGCAGAGGCTTTAACTCACTGAGCCACCCAGGTGCCCTTTTTGAAAATATTTAAAAATAATCCCAATACTACATTGTTTCACCAATGGATACTATCTATTGGCTAACACACCCCTTTAAAAAAATAAACCTCAATACTATTATCAGCAAAATTAACACTAATTCTTTAATATCTGACAGCCAGGCTATGTCCACTTATTTTCACTTGGCTTAAAAAATATACAGTTTGTTTGAATCAGGATCCAAATGAGATGCACACACTGAGTGCATTTTATTTTATTTTTTTATTTTTTATTTTTATTTTTATCTAAACATATAATGTAACTCCACCACCCTCTCCCAACAGCCTGAGTGCATTTTATTGATGCATCTCACAAGTATCTTTTGCAGTAGTTACCCCTCTCCTCCTGCCTCCCCAGGACCTCCCTTTCCTTCTTTTTTCCTTCCCATTAATTTGTTGAAGAAAATGGGTTATTTGTCCTAAAGATTCATTCATTCTGGATTTGGCCAACTGAATCCCCCAGTGCTATTTGACATGAAAACTGATGTTAGATCTGAGACTTGATTAGATTCTGATCATTAGCAAGAAAACCTCAGAGGAGGTTTTTGTTTTTGTTGTAATAAACCTCTCCCAGGAAAGACCACCTGGTGGCAGTGTTAGGCATCCCATTTCCTTCTCAGCGAGTCTCCACGTTTTCACTGACCTTGCCCCTCCTCTACCTTGAGTTCTTTGCATTTTCCTGATGCCAGCCAGCCACAGCAGCACCTGCACATGAAAATGAATAGCTTCCAGCCAGCTGGCTGCCCATCTTGTCCTCAGCCCCTGTCCCTAGGGTCTGCTCCATGCCTGCAGTCAGGATGGCAGGCAAGATCTGACCGGTCTGGTTTGCCTGCCACGTCATAGAAATCACCATATCTCCTCCGAAGTTAGCTCAAAAGTCTAAGAAAGTTTTTTGGGTGGAGACTGAAGTTTGAATTAAAATAAGGAATGAAACATTCAGGGTGTTTCAGCTAATTTGGTAGAAAATCATGGCAGCCCAGGATAGCCATAACCACAACCCGTCCATCCAGCTCCCCCTTTTGCTTTCCCCACAAATGAAGACAATTGGCTTTGTTGGTTTCACCTTCAGTTTCAAGGCAACAAGAAGTGCCCATTTTTTTTCACCCTAATAGCAGGTAACTCCCGGATCAATCAGCTATATCTTTCCAGAGTTCCTTCATCAGAGTCCTGGAACAGAGACAGGCACAGGACAGGAAATAATAATGGTGACTTGCATGTGAGTTCAACATGAAGGCTTTGGCCCCAGATTGCTGAATCATATTTAACCTCAGTTTATTCATCCAGAGAAAGTGAACAACTATCCCTAAGTGATGCTATGACGGTTAAATGAGTTAATTGGTGTACCTGTCAAATAGTGGCAGTCAATTCATAGTAACATACAAGCAAGCAAACTCAGCTTCATTATACTGGGTCTTCAGAGTTGCAGCGTGGTGAACTTCAGGCCATTTTTAAATTTGAGTGATCACATTGAATAAGATGCCTGACATTGAAATGAGAGTAGGACAGTGTTTGAACTTGCAAAATTAATAAATGAGGAGAAAGTAATTCACTAATACGTGAAAAGCTCTAAAGCAGCTATCTGCAATTTATTTGTTAGTTACAATTGAGTAAGAGCTATTTTACCTGGAGTATTTCCTTCCTTGTAATTTAAAATTAAACCTTCAGCCAAGGCAAGTAACTTTAATTTGAAAGAATTTCAGACTCAATTCCTGTGATTCTAATTTCTTTCTGCGTCTTTCTGGCTCTGTAGTCATTGTACATTAGAACATCCTTATTGATGAGGTCAGCTCACTACAGCGATTTGTTTTCTTAACAATTTTGAGTATATTATATAGAGCATTTAAACTGCTTTTAGTGAAATTACTGATAAGCATATTTAAACACAGACCCAGCTCACTGTAAAGAAGAGAAAGAAGAAGAAGAAAACACCTTGTTCGACATCCAAAAACCATAATTATGGTCATAAATAATCATGTGCTCCTCTAATAAATTATTGGATGTTAAGCCAATATAACTTGTACAAAATCAGTTCAGACATTTCCTGAAGAAAAAAAAAAAAAATCAATCATATGGTTCTTTCTGTCACATTTTGAGTTTGAACTAATTTATTTGCTGATATACCAATGATGAGAAGAAAACAGGAATATTTAAGGAATTAATGATATAGTGCCATGAGAACCCTGCCAACCACTTTAAAAAAGAAGCCAAAATATTAATGGTATAAAATATGTTTATATACATTCAGAATTTTAATGAGATGCCTTTGATATGTTATATGTTAAATGCCAAATTTATCTGTACTTAGGCAGATCATACAGGTATTAAAGAGAATTTGGGTAATATGTGCAGGTACAGATTTAAAAGTTCCTATTTAGAGAATTTTAGTAAAAATGGTTTCCTCAGCTGAATAGGTAAAGTCCTTATAGATAATTGATTTGTGTCCAATGAAAAACAAAAGTTAAAAAAATTTATGGTTAACTGAGAAAAGCTGTGGTATTTTTTCCATAGATTTCTCCCCCCATTTAGACTGTTGCTAGATGATTCTCATTTCTACACTGTAATTTCCAGCTTATCCTAAATATAGACGCTGGATTTGAGCCATCCTAATTAAACTGTGAAGATCTTTTGTAGTGAGCGCTGATGCCTCTGAAGTCAATTTCAAGGTTTACACAAGCAGTGTATGTCACCTTCCTGGTTTTCTTTCACTTTATGAATTTATCTAGAAATGATAAATTGCAAATAATATTTTAGTGGCGAATTTGTACTTTTTTTTTGTCCAGTCTGTTTTTTTTAAAAATATATCATTAAAAGCTTCCTTCTGTGCTATAGGGATTTAGTCCTTTCAAAAGTTTCCCTCCCAAAAGTATCTACCCTCTTTCTGCACCAAGTTTGCGTCTTTATATTATAAATGAAGAAAGTGAGATGAAATGGTTTTGCCTAAGGCTACCTGGAAAAACAAGTATGGTATCCTTCTGTTGTTACACAAAATTCATGTCTTTTCTTGACACACAGATGTTAGAGATAATGGGATTTTCACTAAGGGAATAGAAGGTGAGAATCAGACACAAATATTTCAGCACAAACCCACGGGCAGGAGAAGGCTGAAGGCTAGGGTGCAGAGTCTGGGGTGTTGGCTGAGGGGTGCCTGTGTCTGCAGAACCTTCCCAGGAGCTAGCCCCCAGTCCTCTGAGACTGAACCTGGAGTTTTATGGCTCTGGCTCCATCTGGTTCAGGAAGAGCATGCAGACCCCTCCCACAGGGCCATGTATTTACCTTGGAGAGCACCAGGCTGGGGTGGTGGTGGGGGGGCTGGGTTGGGGAATAGGTTTCCTCTGACAATACCATGGAGCAGGGCAGTAACAATAGATAAGTTTTTTTTTTTTTTTTTAAGCAAAATCTTCTATCTGGGAGGTACAGTTTGAGAATAATTTTAAATGGACTCTGATTTGTCCCTTGATGTCAATTTTCAGAATATAATTTTATTAGAACTCCTCCTGATAATTATGTGGTATGGGTAGTGGGGGCTGTCCTCTTAAATTGTCTTTGAAAGGCAGAAAGAAACACATACAATAGTGGGTTTGCCCCAGGGCTTATGAGGTCAAGAAGCAAAAAGCAAGTACAGATAAGTTAGAAGAATTGGCCTCAAAGTTTTTTCCCGGCCCTGACTACAGTATTAGAATATCCCCTTGGGGCTTTTGAAATTGACCATACCTAGGTCCCACCCCTCAACCAACTAGACCAGTTTCTTTGGTCTGCAATCAATGCACAAGTAAGTTTATAAGCTCCCCAGGTGATCCTAACATGTTTCAGAACAGGGGTTCTCCCTGTTGTCAACAGCTCAGGGGGCTCTATGGATCTCCAGGAATGTTGCAAAAGTCTAAAAATTGGTTTTAATATGCCTTATTTAAAACAAAGTTGTTCTTATTGTAGATAGCTGTCTCAGAGGGGAAAGCAAAAAGAAATGATGCAATGGGGGGTTAAATAAATAAATCGCACAACTGAAGGGAGGTCCTGTTCTAAAAATGCAGGAGCATTAACCTAGAGGGCTAAGTTTTCTTTGTGCTGGTCTAAGTTATGAAGAGACAACATAAAACAAGGTGGGGAATTAAAAAAAAATACAAGTCATGACAAATCTGATAGGCAGAATTTCTTTTATTCCATTGAGTTGGTGCTATTGTAATGCCTGGAGTCACGAGAATTCCCCAAAGAGGCCACCAGAGACGTGAGTCAAAGCCAAGCGGCAAGGGTCGTTTATTGCAGGTTCGAACCCGGTCCTCTGCACACTCGCAAGCGGTGACGCTGAGAGGCCCCGAGGTGAGTAAATGCAAGGTTTTTATAGGCACGTACAAACAAGGTAGAGTGGGACTGATCGGTTGACATTTGAAAAGGGTATTTGGCATAACCTGATTGGTCTCAGGGAGCGCGCGCTTTAGCAAGCAGGAAGTACAGAAGCAGAACTGGCGGTTAACAACGGGGGATTGGCTACTTTGTCCAGGGGATATTTTTGAAAGTTGTTTGTACCAGGGCGGGAAAGTTGTGGTTGCTGTTGCTCTACTGATTACCAGGGTGGGAGTTGTGGTTGCTGTTGCTCTACTGATTACCAGGGTGGGCCAGGGAGGTTAAAGTTGCAGGGAGCGGCCAGAGCAGTTTGGGCCTTGATAAGCAGACTGGACACTCACAGTTTAAAGTAAACAACAAAATGGCTACTGCCTCAAAATGGAGTTACTTTGGCCCTTCACTATGACAGAGATGTTACATTTTATTTGCTAGATTATATGCCATTATGATATTGTCAAATTAATATCGTGATTATCACCTAAGAAATGGTCAATTCTTGAGCTAAGCTTCTAGCATACTGTTACATTTGAAAAAGGAAGAAAATTTTCCAGCTTTAACTGCCCATTTAAAGCAGTAGTTATTAAACTCGCATGCAAGAGAATCATCTGTGAAGCTTGCTAAGACAGATCACTGGGCCCCGTCCCCAATATTTCTGACTTATGCATTCTGCAGTAGGACCCAAGAAGTTGGATTTCTAACAGTTTCACAAATGACACTGGTCTGAGGCCCACACTTTGAAAACCATTGGCATAAAACATTAGACAATCATTTCTTGAGTTTAACGTAGTGTGTATGTGTTGGCCCAGTTTCTGGAGAGACAGCCTGAGACGAAAACTTACATGCTGATACTTTATTGAGGAAGCTGGTGTGAGGGGAAAAAGAAACACAAAGGAGGGATGGAGGGCAGGCAGACGGGAGAATGTGTGCTATTTACTGATGAGCAGGCCCTCACTTTGTAACAAGATCAGCTTATTGCCTGGGAAAGTAAAGGCCAAGAAATTTATCTACCAGCTCTCTCCAGTTTCTCATCTTCAATTTATTACTACTACCCCAGGGGATGCTCCCCCCCACTTGAGGTCAAATCAGCTTCCTGTTCAGGCAGCTGCTAGAGAAGCCAGCCTCTATGGACATCAGGCTGCCCTGTGGCAGGTGGCTCCATGCATAGGCTCCTAGGGCTATAGGCTTGCAGCTGGAGTGACTAGTCCAAGATTCAGCCACTGCTAGGGTGACTGCAGTCAGAGAGGAAGGCATGGGCACCGACCCGGAGTAGCATATAAACCGACACTAACAGGGGCACCTGGGTGGCTCAGTGGGTTAAAGCCTCTGCCTTTGGCTCAGGTCATGATCTCAGGGCCCTGGGATGGAGCCCCGAGTCGTGCTCTCTGCTCAGCAGGAAGCTTGCTTCCCTTCCTCTCTCTCTGCCTGCCTCTCGGCCTACTTGCGATCTCTGTCTGTCAAATGAATAAATAAAATCTTAAAAAAAAAAAAAACAACCGACACTAACAAATGCTCAGGGCTTCTTGAATTACTTGCTGTGAAAGACTCTTTTTAAAAATTTGCCGTGGTTCAGTTACTCCTGTCCTACTGGGTTAGGCTAGTATGTGCGGTGCCACATGTGACTCAGTGCATGAGCTCAGTGTTTGCCAGAAGAGTGCAGACACTGCTCAAGTAGAGGGGGGATCGGAGACAACTAGTAACCCAGGCTGTGGACACCCCATCTTTGAGTAGCACAAGCAGAGATAATTCTTGACCAGATTCCACAATTATGGCTTTGTCTTTCTCTTTATTATGAACATCATATGTCTTAAGAAACAGAAGTCTGGAGCTCTGCAACACTGGCACAGTATATGATTTAGAGCTATGAGATAAGCAATTTTTAAGGCTGCAAACTGTAAGACAAGTGAGTAGTGCATGTTCCAGCAGAATGGATTTTGTTGCTTATTGTGTTCTTTGCAACTAAAATATTAAAAATCTCTCTCCTTGCTAACACAAATGGAAGGCTAATGAGAGGTCAGCTTAAAGAACATATACAGTTTCGGCACCAACATGAGTGTGTGGGAGGCTCATCCACACCAACAAGCAATTCTCTGGACATCAGCTGGGTGTCCTATAGCTCACCTCAATTCTAACACTGCCTGCCTGGAGATAGCATCAGATTCCATGGGCTAAGGGTTCAGTCCCACAAGACAGTCCCCCAGTTCTGATGCCAATGTCAAGCCCATGTTGTTACCCCTGAACTCTGACCAACTTGTTTTAAATTGGACCTGCTTCTTGGGTTTGATTAATTTGTTAGAGCAGCTCACAGACTCAGCAAACAGACTTAAGACATTACTGGTTTATTACTAAGAATATTTTTGTAAAAGATTTTATTTATTTATTTGACACACAGAGATCACAAGTAGGCAGGGAGGCAGGCAGAGAGAGGAGGAAGCAGGCTCTCCACTGAGCAGAGAGCCTGATGTGGGGCTCGATCCCAGGACCCTGAGACCAGGGCCTGAGCCGAAGGTAGAGGCTTGACCCACTGAGCCACCCAGGTGTCCCTACAAATAATATTGAAAGATGCAAGTCAACAGCTAGATGAGGAGATGCATAGGATGAGGTCCTGAAAAAAAGAGCTTTTGTACTCATGGAGCCTGAGGCCCAGCTTCATTCAGTGGAGGTTTTCGACTCCCTAACCCGGAAGTTCTCCAAGCCCCCTCTTTTGAGATTTTTATGGAGATTTCATTACGTGGATATGATTGATTAAATTATTTGCCACTGGTGATCGATTAAACTTTAGCCAATCTCTATTCCCCTAAAATCAGGAGGTGGGAATGAAAGTTCCAACCTCTATTCATGATTGGTTCCCCTGGTGACCAGCTCCCATCCTTCAGGCTATTGGATCTTCAGGTGCTTATGGTAGAAAGGGGCTGGTTATGAGTAACAAGACACCCATTTCACCTTTTTTTTTTTTTTTTAAAGATTTTATTTATTTGTTTGACACAGAGAGAGGGAGAGAGCAAGCACAAGCACAAGCAGGGAGAGTGGCAGGCAGGGGAGAAGCACCATGTGGGGCTTGATCTCCCAAGACCCTGGGATCATGACCTGGGCCAAAGGCAGCCGCTTAACTGACTGAGCCACTGAGGTGCTCCCTCCCATTTCACCTTTATGGCTCTGAAACAATTTCAGGAACTGAGGACAAGTGACCAATTATTTTAACAAAAGATGCTCCCAGGACTCTTACCTCCCAGGAAATTCTAAGAGTTTTGGTTGCTGTGAGCCAGGAACCATGGACAAAGACCAAATATATATAAGATATATTTTGGTCATCTGAATGACCAAATACATATTTCTTTTTCTAAATAAATAGAAATATTTATTCATTTATCCATCTGAGAGAGAGAGCATGAGGAGGGTAAAGGGGGAGGGCAGAGAGACAAGCAGACTCCCCACTTTGCAGGGAGCCTGATGAGGGCCTTGATCCCAGGATCCTGGGACCATTACTTGAGCCAAACGCAGATGCTTAATGGACTAAGCCACCCAGGCTTTCCAGACCAAATATATATTTCTTATAATTCACAATATCACAGCAGAGTAGAAACTGGGTCAAACAAACTTGGTATACAAATTTAGCTTCTGCCATTAACTGACTGTAATTCTAGACCAGTCATTAATCACTATGAGTCTCAGCTTTTCATATGTAAAATAGGGATAAAGAATTATTGTACAGATCACTTTTAAAAGTGATGAATAAATGAGATGCCATATAATAGACATGAGGAATCTAGTAGTTGTTCACAAATGTTAGTTCCTCTCCCCTTGTCTCTGTGATTCAAATGAACTTCTTATTAGTTTTGGTAATGATGTAATCATTTATATTGTGATTTGGGATTAAAGAGAGGACAGAGGCCCAAAAAACTGATACTGGCTTTTGGCCATCTTTTTTCCAAAAGACAAAAATTCATAAGGGGGAGGCTGGAATCAGGAGAGACTGAGCATTGTTTTGACAACCTCTTGGGACTAAGACAACATGTTTGGTATCCAGGACCTGCTAGAAGAGGAGCACTCTAGTGAACCACCTCAGCTTTGGGTTTGGACCCTCTTTACAACTGAGAGATATCTTTATGGGGATGGCATCCCAACCACTGAAACTTCAATAAATCCCAGGTATCTGGAAAAAGGAAACATGAACCATCTATGAAAGCCTAGACTTCATCCTATATGTAATTTTGCCACTACAATACCCAGAAAACAGTAAAAATTTGATTAACTTATCTGATTGGAACTTAGAGATATAAGACAGCCTGGACATGAGACCAAATTAAAAAACAGACTCTCCAGGTGTCAGGATACTGGAGTTGTCAGTGGCCAGTGGGCATTCTGGAATTAAAAAATAAAATAATAAAATAATGGAAATTTAAAACTTGGTGGGTGGTTTTATGAAGGAACTAGACAATGGCTAAGGAGAGAAGGAATGAATTGGGTCATAATTTACAGGAAATCATGGATATTCAACCACAGAAAGACAAAAGTTCAGAAAAATTAGAGGGTTAGAGGCATAGAATCTACACTGTGAAATTTTAATAAATGATGGATCAGGAATCCCATAGGAAAGGGAGGAGGAAATGGGTCAGAATCTTAAAGGCATGGCTGAGAGTTTTTTATCAGTTCAAAAGCTATACAATAATTGCAATGTGTGTATGCATCTGTGCTTTAAGTGTGCATGTAACATTAATGAAAATTACTGTACTCTAGGTAATAAAACAATATCACTTAGTTTGAGTTAGAACTAGGTGTATTAGTTATCAACTGTTCTGTAACAAATTGAACTAAAACTTCAGGGCTTAAAATAACAAATATTTATTACTATATGCTTTCTATGGGTTAAGAATAAGGGAATAGCTTAGCGGGAGGCCTCTGGCTCATGTCTCTTACAAGGTTTCAATGGTCAGATAGAAATACCTTACTATATGGGCCTTTCCATTTGACACCTCATACATGGCAGCCCTTGTTCTCATAGCAAGCAACCAAGAGAATGAGATAGCATGCTCGAGACAGAAGCCATCATCTTCTCTGGAATGAACTTTCAGAAGTGACATCTCTTCACATACTATGCAATAGAAACAAGTCACTAACTCCAGCCCACGCTCAAGGGGAAGGGATTACACAAGGGTATGCTTACCAGGAAGTTTAGTCTTATAGGATACCTAGTATATCTTCCCTCTGGCCCCCAATTATTCTTGACCCTCTCACCTATATAATACATCCCCACCCTTCTCAAGCCCACAAAAGTCTCACCCTGTTTTAACCTCAGCTTAAAATTCAGAGTGCCATTATTTGAATCAGGTCCAGAAGTGGGTGAGATGCCCCGGATTTAGTTCTTTAAGTGCAACTCCTCAAGTTGAGCTCCTCTCTATTTGCAAATCTGTGAAACAACGCATATAAGTTACCTGTCCTCCCTTATAGTCAACATGCAGTAGTGAGATAGGCAGAGGATAATCGCTATAGATATTCTCGTTCAAAAGTGGGAAAAATTGGGACTATAAAGAAGTCGTTGGTCCATAGCAGTTTTGAAATCTAGTTGGGAAAAATATGGGAAGCTTCTTCATTAGATTTCAAACCTGGAAAAAAGTTCTTCATGGCTCTTGCTTCCATCCTTGAAATCACTCTTCCTTGTCATGAACTGTAGGCACTTGTTTGCATCTAAGTAGTTTCTCCACCTGCTTTCTGCCATTAGAATTTGGGGGTCCTAGGGAGCAATGTCTTTTTATTCTATACCATTTCTGACTCTACTGTACAGGCCAAGCCAATCACATTTCTCCCTAACATACATCTCTCGAAAAGTTTGTGGGCCCTCTTAGGATCTCTTCGTGAGTCACTCCATTAAGCTAAAGCCATACCTCTAAATCCCTTTCAGATAAGACCTTAAGCTTTTTAGAGGTTCTATTGTTCAGTTGAGAGGGTCTATGAGCTGCCCCTTCAATCTTTTTAAAAGGCCCTGTGTATGACCAAATAGTACTCCAGGGAATCAAATTTGATCTTTCTGAGGTCTTACCAGAAGATTTTATGATACCACACTCAGCTTCATCTCTAGACCATATCTTGCCAAGAGTGTCCTGGATTTGAACTTTACTTGAAAGCCATTTCTTAATTGTAGCATCACTTGCCATCTTGAAGGCCTGAAATTTTCAAATCCTGGCTCCTTTGTGATTAACAGTCCTCCCCACAATTTATCTCTCTCCTTTTGCATTTAAGCAGCAAAAAGAAGCCATTTGGTACCTTCAACAACTTGCTTGGAAATCTCCTTAGTTCATATGACATATGTTCTACTTTCCATGTTACTGCAGGTGATAATGTTGCAAACCTTTCCACCACTATATAATTAGGATCTCCCTTCCTCCAGTTTCTTAAAATATGTTTTTCATATTTCCTTGTAAGTCCTCACTCATGGTATCCTCGAAATCTAGGGTGCTACCAACAGTCTGCTCCAGGGAATTTATGCTTTTCTAACATGTTCCTAAAAATCCTTCCAGCTTCTACCAACTGTCTGGTTCCAAAGCTACTCCCAAATTTTAGGGTGTTTTTTTTTTTATGGCAGCATCCCATTTCCAGATAGCAAAATATGTATTATTTAGCTATTGCTACATAACAAATTACCCCAAAACTTGGTGTCTTAAGTCATTTATTATTTCATATTTTCTGTGGGTCAGGGATCTAGGGAGAGCTAAGTAGGATGGTTCTGGCTTAGAGAATCTCAGGAGGCTGTAGTCAGGACATTTCCTGGAGCTGCAATCATCTCAAGTCTCAGCTGGGGCTAGAGAGAGAATCCACTTCCTAGCTCACTTGTGTGCCTACTTCATTTCTGCTTCCAGACTCACTTATGGAGTTGCTGGCAGGCCTCAGCTCCTTGCCATGAGGATCTCTGCTTAGGCTGCCTGGGTGTCACCATTATTTGGCAGCTGCTAATGATAGAGAGTAAGAAGGAAAGAGATAATGACAGAAAGAGGCAGAGAGAGGACCAGAGGATAGGAGAAGGTAGCCAAGGTGGAAGCCACTGTCTCTTTGTAACTTAATCTCAGAAGTGACATTCCACCACCTTTACTACATTCTGTTCACAGGAAATAAATCCTTAAATTATCAAGGTGAGGCTTTACCCAAGAGCATGCATTCCAGGAGGCAGAGGTCATAGAAGGCTATCCTCACATGGCCTACCCTTTAAGATTATGCTATAGTCACAAATGGCCCCAAACATCATTGAGAATGTCTTTGGCTCCTCTCATGTCTTCATTTTATGACTCAGGCTGGCACAGCTGCCTCCATCTATCTTTTGGCAGAGGGGAAAGAGATCTCAGATGAATCTCTCATCGCTTCCACTTACATATGGTTGGACAGATCAGGTTATATAGTTTCAAACTGACGTCAGTTGGAGCAGGCGGATAATTCTACTCCAGAGAGGAGCATCACAGGAAGGAGCAGTACTCCTTCTAAGCAACAATTCAGTTTCCACAGCGAGGCTCAGAGATTTCAAGGGATTGAAATTCATGCAGCCTATATTTTTGACCACACAATCATTAAGCTGGAAAGCAGTAACGACAAAATGCCCCACAAAGTTCTTGTAAGTTGGAAGTCAGAAACCAAAATAATCTATGTATCAGAAAAAGGAAATCACAATTAAAGTTAGTTAATCAGTGAGAGATTTACTGTATATATCAAACTTGTGGGATATAACTAAAGCCACACTTTGAAATTTATAGTAGTAAGCATCTATGTTAGAGAAGAAGAGAGTTGAAAAATACACAAAATAAACTTCGAAGCCAAACATTTCAAAAAGAGTAACAAATTAAACTCAAAATGGGAGAATAAAACAAACTAAAAATATAAAGAGAGCAAAAATAGGATAATTCATAATTAATTGAAGTAGTAATATATAATAATAGATGATCAATTGAAAAGGATTTAGAACTTTAAAAACACCCATGAAGCAGGTCTAGAAACAAAGTGGGAAGTCACAATTAACAAACACAGGAATGTCAAAGGATGCTCCAGTAAAAATCCTATCATCATTAAAAAATATCAGAGCAGAATATCACAAAAATTTTATTTCAATAAATTTGAAAATTTTTATGAAATAGTTAAATTTGTAGGAAAGCACAAGTTACCAAAACGACTAAAGCAGAAATATAATAATAATATACCTGAATAATTCTTTCACTTTTAAAGAATTTGAAGAGTAATTATAAACCTTCTCATAAATAAAACCACAGGTCCAAATGGCTTAAGAGTGCATTTTACTGTGGCACCTGGGTGAGTCAGTTGGTTAGGCATCAGACTGTTGTCATCAGCTCAGGTCTTGATTTCAGGGTCATGAGTTCAAGTCTCATATTGGGCTCCACACTGGGTCAGTGTGGGGCCTACTTAAAAAAAAAGAAAAGAAAAGAAAAGAAAAAGGAAGAGTACATTTTACCAAGCATTTGAGAAATAAATATTTCTGGTATGTCACACATTCTTACAGAGAATAGAGGGAAAAAAGAGAAATCCCTTCAGGACTAATTTTAAGACATCAGTGTAACCTTGATATCAAACTTAGCAAGGACACTATGAAAAAGGAAAATTACAGGTCTTACCCAGAGATGTAAAACTTCTAAACAGAATAATATCAAATCTAATCCTGGAGGCACCTGGGTGGCTCAGTGGGTTAAGCTTGTGCCTTCGGCTCAGGTCATGGTATCAGGGTCCTGGGATTGAGCTCCACATCCGGCTTTCTGCTTGGCAGGGAATCTGCTTCCCCCTCTCTCTCTGCCTGCCTCTCTGCCTACTTGTGACCTCTCTCTGTCAAATAAATGAATAAAATCTTAAAAAAAATCTAATCCTGAAAATTATAAACGAGATAATCCATTATGACAAATTGGGTATATTACAGGAATGCAAAGTTGATTTACCATTTTAAAATCAATCAATGTAATTCATCATATTAACAGCATGAAGGACAAAAATCATATGATCATCTGCAGAGATGTAGACATTTTAAAATAAAATTTGACATGCATTTATAATTTTAGGAAAACTCAGCAAACTGGCAATAGAATAAAACTTTCTTAACTTGAAAAGGATCTATAAAAAGCCCACAGAAAACACCATATTTAGGATGAAATGTGAAAGCTTTCTCTTTGAGATCAGAAAATGATGAGAATTTTGCTGTCATTATTTCCATTCAGTTTTTACTTGATGTACTCAAATAGTAGATTCTGGGTAAGAAAAATAAATAAGTCTAATAACTGGAAAGGAATCATTAAAAAAAAAACCCAAAATGATATGATACAAGTATGATTACATATGTAGGGATTTTAGAAGAAACTGTAGATAAATTACACTTAATAAGTTCACTGAGAAGGCTGACCAGTATATCTGAGTCAATCTAGGCTGCTCTGACAAAATATAAACAACAGACATTTATTTCTCACAGATCTGGAGGCTGGGATGTTCAAGATCAAAGTGCCAGCAGACTTGGTTTTTGGCAAAGGCTCTCTTCCTGACTTGTATACAGCCGCCTTCTGCCTGTGTGTTCACATGGCCTTTCTTTCTTTGGCGTGTGGGCTCAGAGAGACAGAAGGAGAGAGAGAGACAGGGGGAGACAGAGAGAGACAGAGACATAGAAATAGAGACAGAGATAGAGAAGAGAAACAGAGATGGAGACTGAGAGACAGAGAGAGGCGGGGGGAGAAAAAGATGAGAGAGGGAAGGAGGAAAAGGGAGAGAGAAATCTAATCTTGTCCT
>RCUC01098031.1:0-11102 GCA_003697995.1 Taxidea taxus jeffersonii | reverse complement strand
ATGTGGAGATTCTTAAATGTTCTGAGAGGGCCTGGGATTCTGAAATCCAGGTCCTCTTGCTTATTGCTTCCTTTCATTAACTCTACTTATTATTTCCCAAGGCCACTAATTCTGTATTTATTGTATATTCATAGCACATAATATTTCATATGGGCCTAATGCTATCAGTGGCTGTCAAACAAATAATGGAAATGCTAGGCTAAGAATCCAGGTGGTCAGATGTTGATGGGACTAGGTATACACTGCAAAGTATAGTGAGTGTTTTAGTTATGTGATTTTTCTGTTTCTGGCCCCCCAATGAAAGAATGGTGTTAGTGAAGTGTTTCTTTTCTGTTAGATACTTGGCACACACTATCTCAATCATTTTTCTGCTGGTCCGGGCCCAGGACCAATTCTGTTCATAGTTGAGAAATATTAATGGGCTTTGGAACAGTGATTTGTTAACTCAGCATCAGGCCTAAGGAAGGTCTTACCCCTTGCTTATACCCCAGTTGCAATAGGGGTGTCATCAAGCCTTTGACCAAAATGTGACCTTTGTCCGTCTCCTACTTAATTTCTGCATGACTTGCTCTTCTCCCTGAATCTTACCCAATTTTACCTACCACCAGACTCCTAGATGCCTTTGCAACCTTTCCTGTTTGTTTGCTTATCCAGACTTCTTATAGCTTATAGCTGCTCCCCATTGATGATTATACTCTACCTGCAGGAGAAGGGGCTCTATACTGGCATCTTCTTGCCATTAATTGCCTGCCTGACTGCTTAGATTTCTCTATTCACTGTATTCTCCAACATACCACATGTGGATTCAGAATTACTCCCTTTTCCTACTTTGGGACCCATCCCCAGTTGCCGCCTTTTTTTAGTCAGGTTGCCTGGTTTTACTCTTAGATTTTTTCTGTGTGCTCTGGTTCTTTGATTATGGGAAATAGGTAGAGAAATATGGGCATAGGAACTGGAAACATGGCAGCCATAAGAAATCTTAACTTTGGAGCTGTCTCTGCTTTGGAACTGGCCTGGGTAGATTCTTCCATCCTCTGTTCTTTTCTAATTGTATGGAGAAGAGATTCGTGAAGTCTTGATTAATTTGAAGCTAGTTTGTATGTCAGCTCACAGGTAGTGATTTTAGCAGCTATTTTGAGTTTATCCACATGTCAGTAGCTGTAATTGCAAACTTCTTTCTTGTTAATTCCTGGAGTTGCCTCTCTTTCCCCACTGTGAAATTTTGTCCCTCTCCGAAACAGAACACTTTTTTTTTTCCTGATGTGCCAAGCATACTCATTAATTTCTCACTTAGTGATGATTCATTAATCATGGGAGGGCATATGAGCTGCAGTAAAAGCAACTCCTTTAATTTAATTTAATTTACAAACATTTATTAAGTGTTTAATGTGCAAAGCAAAGCGCTAAGCATGAGACCCAAAGAGACCCAGTTTGGGTGATATGTAAATTGTTTTTTCATTGGAATAAGTGTTTAATAAACTTTTCTGAATCAAATCTAATTAGTATAGATTTTATTATAGTCTCAAGTTTAGATAATAAGTTCTAACATAAACTAGTAATAAACATAAAGAGACATACTTGGATTGTTTCTATAGAGAATGAGTAACTTTCATTTAAGTAACTTATCTACAATTAATATTCTCATGAAAACAGTGCCAAATAAAAAATTAAACTCTGCAAAATACCACTGGTTATGCTTTCTTTTTATACTCTCTTTTCTGTCAATTCTACTATGTAGGAATAATACAATGTAAGAATCAGGGAAATGGTTATAGGAGGAATGCTATTTGATCAAAACTAGGATAGAGTGTGAGAGTCACTTTAATTTGTGTCTTCAGGTCATAGAATCATGGAACATTGGAACAAAGACCAAGGGATTAAGCTCATATCAATCATTAGGTAAGGAGGCTCATACCCAGGGGGAAAATGTGATTTGCCCAAGACTGACCAACTAGTTGGAATTAGAAAACAGCTTTGGACCTAACTCTGAAGTGCTAGCCATGGGCTTTTGAATAGTAAGATACAGAAAACAATTCAGGTTTGGAAATTTATTGTTTATAGCATTAATAAGTTGGCAGATTGCAATTAATGGTTGATCTGTTGGTACCAGTGGTTTTAGTTTAATTGAATTGTCTCTCTTTCTTCATCTCCAGAATCATCTTCTCTCTTTGGTGGACATTTTTCCTCCTATGGGAACAGCCCTCATTCATGCTGATAGTAAAGACATTCCTAAGACCACAGAAACAGGTATTCCTGGCTTATCAACTTAACAAAAAACCTGAAAACAAAACCATTTCTTGTTATTTGTATACCATGTAGGTCACTGAGCCAAAAAGTTTAGGAAATCATGATTGGCCAGGCATGGTTCACATGTCCACTCTCTTTGGCCAGGGCAATCCATCTGCTATCAGAATAAGGGCAATGCTGGAAAATTGTCTGTATAGACACAAACAATGGGGGCTTTGTAGCCCACTACATTAGGAAAAAACCTAAAGGGGACACCTGGGTGGCTTAGTTGGTGAAGCAACTGCCTTTGGCTTAGGTCATGATCCTAGAGTCCCAGGATCAAGTCCCACATATAGGGCTCCCTGCTCAGCTGGGAGTCTGCTTCTCCCCCTGACCTCTCCTCTCTCAAGCTCTCTCTCTCTCAAATAAACAAATAAATCCTAAAAAAGAAAAAAAGAAAGAAAGGAAGGAAGGGAGGAAAGAAGGGAAGAGGGAAGGAAGGAAGAAGGGAAGAAAGAAGAAAACCGAAAGGGAATTTTTAAAAGGCTCATATAATTAAAAGAAAACAGATATAGTTGAAAGCTGATTTTATAATTTTGGAGTGTTGCAAGAAATGCTATACTGATTAGGACATTGGTTGCTATATTAGATCTTATTGCAAATTTTGAATAATTTTTATCCGCATAATATACACTCCCTTTTTAGTAACTCTCCCTCTGTGATGCAGACATATCCACAGATGATTAGCACACCTAACTTTTACATTCTCTCTTCATTCCACCAACTGTAGTACTCCAGGTAAACAGTGGAGAAAAGTCTTATGCAAGAAGTTCAGGGTCCATTATTGTTCATGTTGATTGATTCTTTGATAATGCTAATGTTTATTTTTTAAAATATTATTTACTTATTTATTTGACAGAGAGAAAGAGACAGCGAGAGAGGGAACACAAGCAGGGGCAAGGGAGAGGGAGAAGCAGGCTTCTTGCTGAGCAGGGAGCCTGACGCAGGCTCAATCCTAGGATCATGACCTGAGCGGAAGGCAATGCTTAATGACTAAGCCACCCAGGTGCCCTAGTGCTAATATTTACTATATAGCAATGAATAGTAATGATTTAATGAAGTGATGGGTAATTTGCTTAGAACATTGCTACATATGTAAAAAGTACTGTTTTTTTAAAATAAAATATTGTGAAAGCTTATCTTTCTGAATATAATTATTTTTATGCCTATACATTATCAGATTCAGTCATCATAGTTCAATATATGACATGTTCTTTGAACACTTACGGAGTTTTTTCTGAATGAGCTGACAACTAAATGACTACAAAAAAACCCCCCAAAAACACATACACACATTCATAAGCAAACACCTGACCTCCAGGCAGAGGGAGTTAACAACTCAACCACTTCTAGTCTTTATTTTTAATCTTTAATTTTATCTCTATGAGGTAGATGTTATTCCTATTTAAATGATAATGTAATTAGCCCAGTATAATATTAAGAATGGAGGCATTGTCAGACAGTATAGATTTTATTCACAGCCCTGCTTCTTACTAATTTACTTAAGCTTGCTAAGTCTTAGTTTCCTTATTGGGAAAACAGTGATAATAATTGAATCTAAGCCCATTCCTGGCAAAAAACAAACACTGTGTTTGATTGTAAATGCCAATATTTTATCTTCTATCCATACTTTGTATATCTCAGGCTGGAGCATACCGCTGCTTTCTACCATAGACACACACACACACACACACACACATACACACGCACGCACACACACATACATACATGCACACATACACAAAGGGATGTGACAATTTCTCATAAGTGACAAGTCTGAAGATAAATAAGGCACATAATCCTCCAGCACCAATTTTATTAAAAAAATGTCTGGGGAAAATTTAAGTAATTTAACTAAGAAATAATTTGCAATATTTTAAAAGTCAAAAGAAGTATAGGTAGGTAGGTTATGGCTTCCCATTTCCTTTTGACCCAGTTTCTACCATTAATTTGGGTGTTTCCCCCAGATCTTATTCTCAATTCCTTGAGCTCCTCATTTCCAGTTACCTTCACTCCTATTTTATCATGGTCATCCCCCTCCATGGCAATTCTCTGAGTCTGAAAGAATTTTGAATTGTCTACCTCTGAAAGTCTAGTCATACAATCACATTCTCACCACTGTCTCTGTTTCCTAACTCACTCGTTGAGAACTCTGTGTCTAGAAATCTCTTCTTTCACCCTATTAGCCTCCCTTCTTTACCGCCTATGGTTTAGGCTTATTTTCTCTCAGAGTAGACACTGTCAATATCCCCAATTCTCTTCTCCTATTATCCGTTACTCTCTGTGTGCCGTGACCTTCAATCTCTCTCCATCTCCCCAAACTCTAAACTCCAACAGAACTAAAAGTACTGGAAGTTCCCTGAATGTGCCCTGCTGTTACACGTTTTTGTTCCTTTGCTTGTGACACTCTCTACTTGAAATACCTGTCATACAAAGATACATTTAATTTTAAAATCTTTCTGGGAAAAGTCTCTGTGAAAACTTTTATGATCACCTCCCCTAGATTAAACATATTACTCACTCATTTGGTACCCCACAGTGTTCTACGTCCATTACAGCAAGGCACATGTTATACTTATGTGATTTTTTAAAAAGGTTTTATTTATTTATTTGAAAGAGAGAGAGATTGTGAGAGACAGCACAAGCAGGGAGGAGAGGGAGAAGCAGACTCCCTGCTGAGCAGAAAGCCCCATGTAGGGTTCAATCCCAGGACCCTGAGGTCGGGACCTGAGTCAAATGCAGAGCATATCCGACTGAGCAACCCAGGAGCCCCTCCACTTATGTCATTTTTAAAAAAAGATTTTATTTATTTATTTGACAGAGAGGCAGGCAAGTGGGGGAGCAGGGGAAGAAGGCTCCCTGCTGAGCAGGGAGCCCGATGCGGGGCTTGATCCTAGGACCCTGGGATCATGACCTGAGCCAAAGGCAGAGGCTTTAACACACTGAGCCACCCAGGCACCCCCACTTATGTCATTTTTATATCCACCTCCCATGGCTGCTTAGTTTCTGTATGCTCAGCTTCAGTGTAGTGCCTAATATGCAGTAAGTAATTAATCAATATTTACTGGATGAATTAATTAAATGAATTAAACAAGAAGAAATATTGTCTTTAGCTTTAATTTTAAATACTGTCTTTTGAATTTTAATTTTTCCAGAAGTAAGGCATATACAACTTTTATCCCCTCTCCCTGCCTTTTTCTCTGGCTACTGGAAAGGAGAGGGTCAAATATGAGAACAAAAGTTATTAGCTATTCTAACTCTTGTTATTAGTATTTTTGGAGTATTTATGTTCCTTTAAGTAGAGTTTACATTATTAACTTTAGGTGGTATGGGTTTTAAAAATAAGTTGTGTGTGTGTGTGTGTGTGTGTGTGTGTGTGTGTGTGTGTAGAAAGAGGTGGATACATTATTTCAACAAGTACTATTTCGGAAAATAACAATATCTTCCTCGACACTTTTTGATACTTATAGGTATATCAGATTATCAAAGTTTTCTAACATGCTATAAAGTAACTAAGGCTACCACTTCACATAAAAAGTTTCCACACAAAGGAAAGATTATTACAGCACCAAGAGAACAAATTTTCCTCTTTTTGAAATTTATACTTAAAATCAGTGCACAGAGATGTGGATATCTTGAATAACTGTAATATTTAATTCTGTAAACTTTAGTTTTCTGGACAAAAACATCATTTATGGTTCCTGTAAATACCTAGTCAAACATTTAGATCAAATACTTCTATAGAAGGTGCTAAACTCTGGGGACACCTGGGTGGCTCAGTTGGTTAAGCGGCTGTCTTCGGCTCAGGTCATGATCCCGGGGTCCTGGGATCGAGTCCCGCATCGGGCTCCTTGCTCAGCGGGGAGCCTGCTTCTCCCTCTACCTCTCTGCCTGCCTCTCTGCCTACTTGTGCTCTCTGTCTGTCAAATAAATAAATTAAAAAAAAAAAAAAAGAAGGTGCTAAACTCTGAAGACCAAGGTCAGTAAGCTAGATCATTGAGAAACTTAGGGGAAAAAATTGAGATGAACAACTTCATTACCATATAAAAATGAATAAGTAAAAAAACTTGCCAAACTGCTCACATAAGTCCCAAGTTTTGCTAAATCTAGTTTTCACACCAAAGACTACTAGCTAATTATGTTAAATATTAGGATGTTTTTCAAAGTCTTACAAATAATAATGAAACAGGTCTATAATGTTATCTACTATTATTAAGCTATATATCAATTGTGGTAGAATTTGTAGTATGTTAAACTGAGAAAATGTAAGTGTGCACATGTAAATCTTGTGAACTCAGAATGAGTGAATTCGTGGTTATTGTAGAATTCACATTTATCATAACCAGCATAATTTATAGTTACTGATATTGAAATTACTAATATGTTTTGGATAACTAACAGTAATATGCTGGCAAATGTTTAATAACCAACTCTCAATTACAGAATAAAAAAAAAGTTCTGATTTTAATATTTGCCAATTCGCATGATGTAAATGCTCCCACAACAATGTGGGGTTACTGAACATAGAGTTAGGAAGAGGAGTGCACAGTTGGCACTTGTGAGCTATACAAACCAGCTCTAGTACACCATATCATCTCTGTAGATTTCCAAGAGAAGCTTAGTATTTTGATTTAGATATTTCTTTTAATAAAATGATAAAAAGAGCCATAATATATGAGGCAATTTACCTTTAGCACCTATATTCTTGTTTTCTCTCTCTGAATTTCCTCAAGCCATTATAAGGAATAGAGTTCAAGATTATTTGTTTATTGCTAATTAGGCCCGAGGGTGTGATACTTTCCTAAGAATAATGTTAGAATTTCCAGATGTAAGATAGCTTTAACCATCCACTCTGTTTCTGGGCTGCTTGAGCATAGCTCTTCCATGGGGGCCTGTATCCTGTTGTCTTTCATAGGTTTGAGAAAAGGAGGAAGTTATCAGCTTCTGAGCATGTTCTGTTTGAATGTAACATCTATAATTGACAAGGTGTAGTCAGTTACACATTAGCACTTAAACTTTTTTTTCTTCAGCTTCTTGGAAGTTTTCCAGATGTCATTATAGACTTGTTCCTAAAGATCAAGTCTCTGAAGAGTTGCAAAAAGGCTTTGCTTAAATAGAATAAAACATTTCTTCATCTGTAAGTTGGAGACAGCATAATATTTTGGATACCACCTTGATTTTATGGCCAATATCAATGATATATAAAATACCCCCTGCTTAAATAAGTAATATTTTAGTTACTATAAGTAAAAATTGTGCAAAGTCCCCTCTTACTTAGGCTAAGTTTATTTGAATGTTTTTAAATATTCAAATAGTTGTCATTTCATCTTTTATATAATATTTAAGGTCTTCAGAATTTCTCAGAGTGATATGCAAGCAAATATATGACCATGAAAAATGTTTCAGTCAAATAAAACCTAGAGACTTCCTGAGCCATTGAAGTTTATATATTTTTATTGTATTATTATGAGTTTTCTAGAAGGGATTGTATTCCAGAACATTCTAGTCTCATCAATCCTGAAAATATTTCTGCGATAAGAAAATTATTATTTCGATCTGTAGACTTCTTTCCCAAAGTGGGTAGCAGAGAACACAAGTCTCATGAGATGCTTTTTGGAAGGAAAGTGCGGTGAAGGTTACACAGTCAAGTATGGGCAATGTTATATACATTAGGCCCTATCCCTCCTTTAAAGAGAAAATGCTCATAAGAATATTAAGGGCTCTGAGAAGTCCTACAAAAAAGAAGTCTTTAAAATTTGTTTTAAAGAATTTCCCAGTTATACTGACCATGAATTCTCTTTTATGTTATTCTATTAGCATCTTTGAAACATACCTTTGGAAACACCTCCTTTACAAAACCTTTTTGAAAAAATATTGAATTTCCACTTTCAGACCAATATTATATAATTTTAACTAACTCAACAATTCAGGAACACATTTCTAAATTTCTAAAGAGTTGAAAATGACCAAAAATAACTAAAAAGACAGAGTTATACTAAATTAAAACAATGATCATGGAAGGAATTCATTATGTTGTTAAATTAGGGCCTTGCCTGCAAAAATATCAAAGAATTTCATGGATAAATGTTTTCAAACCTTCAAAGAATAGGTAATTCCTATGTAATTTAAGTTGTTTCAGGCATAGAAAATAAAGCATTCCAATTCTTAAAAAATAAAACCAAACCGGGGCACCTGGGTGGCTAGGTGGGTTAAGCCTCTGCCTTCGGCTCAGGTCATAGTCTCGGGATCCTGGGATCGAGCCCCACATCTGGGCTCTCTGCTCAGCGGGGAGTCTGAGCAGACTCAGACTCCTGCCTACTTGTGATTTCTCTCTCTCTGTTAAAAAATAAAATAAAATAAAACCAAACTAAAATGACATTAACTCCAAAATCTGACAAAGACTCCACAAAAGAGAAAATGATAAATCATCTCACGTATAAATATCAATGTAAAATACTGAATAAAATCCAGAAAATAAAATCTACACTACATTAAAAGAATAATATGCCATGACCAAGTGGGGTTTATTTCAGGAATGCAAAATTGTTTAAAGATATGAAATCTTGGGGCACCTGGGTGGCTCAGTGGGTTAAAACCTCTGCCTTCGGTTCAGGTCATGATCCCACGGTCCTGGGATCAAGCCCCACATCGGGCTTTCTGTTCAGCAGGGAGCCTGCTTCCTCCTCTCTCTCCCTGCCTGCCTCTTTGCTTACTTGTGATCTCTGTCTGTCAGATAAATAAATAAAATCTTTAAAAAAAAAGATATGAAATCTTGTTGTACAACTGAGTATAGGTCAAAGAAAACAAAATATGCTATAAAATAAGAAGAGGGTGATACTTCTGTAAGTAAAGTTGTACATATTTCTTAAACCAGTTGCTAGCACCCTTCTTAGCAATGGAAACTTCAAGCATCCTGACTAAAGTTAGAAATAAGGCATGTGTGCCTACTTTCCCCATTATTATTTAATATTTTTTTCTGGAACTGCTATAGACAATTAAATTAGACAAAGGAGTGAAATAATGATTATATACATTGGGAAAGAAGGACCAATATTGTCCTTATTTATAGTCACAGTCTAGTGGGTGAACCTTGCTGGATGTGCCTCTTTGTGATCATTCAGAGATCCAGGCTCCACCTCCAGTGAAGTCCTCAATTCATTAGTGTTGTTTCCTAATGTCTTTGCCCATAAACGTGCATCATCCTCAGGCCAGATCTTGGACACATGATCTCACTTAACTGTTTGTGGAGCTAAGAGATGAAATCTAGCTGTGTAAATTGGAAGAACTTGAACAGAGCAATCCAGCAACAATGTTATAATTAGAAACAAAAAGCAGATTCTAAATATATAATGTGCATCACTGTCTTAAAGAAAAATTAACAATGAAATTAACTAAGGTGTATCAATGCTTTTTGAGACATACATAGGCCTTCCCTGGTAGATCTCGTTGTTTTTAGCCTAATGTGTGGTAACGTGCCTTAGCATTTGCACACAACTGGGCTAATTGGAGGAGCTAAGTGGGTGGATTTTCCAGTAGTTGTCAGTGCTTTTATCCTTCACTTTACAAAACGTCACTGAAAGTTTATGTGAGCTTGGTGCTTAGTCGTACACCTGGAACTTAGAATGAACAAGGCACATGGAACTCAGTCTGGTGAGTGTATGGTACTGAAGACATCTTGAGAGCATGAGTATTTTCAGCAATAACAGTCTGTGAACACTGATTTTATACTGTATGAACTATGAGATGGAAAAAGCATGGGACGATGTTTCTCAAATATGTACGTTAACTGTAGCCACTTCATAGTATTTTTCTGAGAATCAGTTGCAATAATATATGCAAACTACTTCTTTATATAAAATATTATGTAAAATTTGGTAGACCTTTATTTTTTCCTTAAATGTAAATTGAGTACCTAGAGCACCAGACACTGTTCAAGGCACTGGAGATAGTGCATTGCTGAAAATGGACACACTCCTACTTTAAAAGAACTTTTGGTTGGAGGTGGATGGCAGGCAGTGGGCAGAAAATAAACACATAAACAAGTAGATAAGATAATTTCAGACAGTTATAAGTACTATGAATGACATTAAGCAGGCTAATGAGCTAGAGATTGCAGGGGGGCAGGGCTGATGATATTAGCTAGACAGGCATGGTATATTTGAAGAGCAACACTTGACATGACGCTGTATGATGAGAGGGGCATGTTATGCAAAGAACGTTCAAAACGTGTTTGCTGAATGAGTGCATTTGCTCACTTATTTTTTTGGTTCATCCTTAAACTCATTTTATGCCATAAAGTCAAAAGTAAAATATTTTCAACAGCTTAAATCACTCTAAAGCTATACACAAAGGATTTTCATGATCAAATCAAGTTAGATGTTTGGACATCAGGCAGAATGAGAGCTCAGTCTGTCAGCTTTTTAAAAGAACTAGGCATTTTAAAAAAAAGTAGAATTTCATCATAAAGAGAGCACTTAAAATTAGCCACAGATGTAAGTGCTGTGGCTTCTACTTTTGCCACTCTCCCCTCGTCTGATTGCTTCAGCCCTCTCCTTGTTATCTTCCTTTCCAACACTATTGTGTTGTCATTCTCACTGACCTCATCCATGTAACTCACCCCTCCATACTAACAATCAAACAACTATACCTTTTCTTCATCTATAAATTTGGACTAATAACTCCTTCCTAGGCACTCAGAGCACCAATATAAGCATTTTTCCCCTATGGTTTATGTGAAAATAGTATATTATCATAAGGCATTATTATTATTATTATTTTTTAAATTTATTTGTCAGAGAGAGAGAGAGAGAGAGAGA
>RCUC01098027.1:0-15169 GCA_003697995.1 Taxidea taxus jeffersonii | reverse complement strand
ATATGGTTGCATACCGTTAGGAGTGTTGTGAAAAACATTAATGTTTATTGCAGTAAACATACTGTTCAGCAGTTGTTCAGAGCATGCTTTTCATTCTTTTCTGAAAGTAAATTTTAACATGAGAGATGAAGAACAAATAAACATCAGGGAGAGGAGGAGAGAAATTCCAAATGAAATAATACTAAAATGAAATAGACAATAGGCAGTTTGGTAAACCATGTTTACATATAACATGTGCATCAATTTGACATATAAAATAACCCTAAATCAATAAAAGAAATAAAAATAAAACAGACCAGGCAGATATTATAAGTGGTTAATTTAATTCGAAATGACTAACTTTACTCCTATCTGAAGCAATCCCATTTAAAATATAAGATGATTATCAATTCTTATACTGTTGGTGGGAATGCAAACTGGTGCAGCTACTGTGGAAAATAGCATGGAAGTTCCTCAAAAATTAAAAATAGAATTACTCTATCATCCAGCAATTGCACCACTAGGTATTTATACAAAGGATACAAACTGTCATAATACTCCACGGTATATATGGACCATATCTTCTTAATCCATTTTTCTGTTGAAGGGCATCTTGGTTCTTTCCACAGTTAGGCAACTAGCCATTGCTGCTATGAACACTGGGGTACATATGGCCCTTCTTTTCACTACATCTGTATCTTTGGGGTAAATACTCAGTAGTGCAATTGCAGGGTCATAGGGTAGCTCTATTTTTAATTTTTTGAGGCATCTTCACACTCTTTTCCAAAGTGGCTGCACCAACTTGCAGTCCCACCAACAGTATAAGAGGGTTCCCCTTTCTCCACATCCTCTCCAACACTTGTTTACTGTCTTTTTAATTTTGGCCATTCTTACTGGTGTAAGGTGGTATCTCAATGTGGATTTGATTTGAATCTCCCTGATGGCTAATGATGATGACATTTTTTCATGTGTCTGTTAGCCATTTGTATGTCTTCTTTGGAGAAGTTTCTGTTCATGTCTTCTGCCCATTTTTTGACGTGATTATCTGTTTGTTTGTTTGTTTTCTTTTAATTACTCTTCTTTTTTTAAAGATTTTATTTATTTATTTGACAGACAGAGGTCACAAGTAGGCAGAGAGGCAGGCAGAGAGAAGGGGGGGGAAGCAGGCTCCCTGCTGAGCACTGGGGCTCAATCCTGGGATGCTGGGATCATGACCTGAGCCAAAGGCAGAGGCTTTAACCCACTGAGCCACCCAGGCGCCCTTTGATGTGATTATCTGTTTTGTGTGTGTTTAGTTTGAGGAGTTCTTTACAGATCATGGATATCAGCCCTTTGTCCGTAGTGTCATTTGCAAATATCTTCTCCCATTCCGTGGGCTGCCTCTTTGTTTTGTTGACTGCTTTGCTGTACAGAAGCTTTTGATCTTGATGAAGTCCCCAAAGTTCATTTTCACTATTGTTTCTTTTGCCTTTGGAGACATATCTTGAAAGAAGGTACTGTGGCCGATGTCGAAGAGGTGACTGCCTATGTTCTTCTCTAGGATTTTGATAGATTCCTGCCTCACATTGAGTTCTTTTATCCATTCGAGTTTATCTTTGTATATGGTGTAAGAGAATGGTCGAATTTCATTCTTTTACACCTAGCTGTCCAATTTTCCTAGTACCATTTATTGAAGAGACTGTCTTTTTTCCACTGGGTATTTTTTCCTGCTTTGTTGAAGATTATTTGACTATAGAGTTGAGGGTCCATATCTGGGCTCTCTACTCTGTTCCACTGGACTATGTGTCTGTTTTTGTGCCAGTACCTTGCTGTCTTGGTGATCACAGCTTTGTATTAAAGCTTGAAATCAGGCAACATGATGCCCCCAGTTTTGTTTTCCTTTTTTCAACATTTCCTTAGCAATTCAGGGTCTCTTCTGGTTCCATACAGATTTTAGGATTGTTTGTTCCAGCTCTTTGAAAAATGCCAGTGGAATTTGATCAGGATGGCATTGAAAGTATCGATTGCTCTAAGCAGCATAGACGTTTTAACTATGTTTATTCTTCCAATCCATGAACATGGAATGATCTTCCATCTTTTTGTATCTTCTTCTATTTCTTTCATAAAAGTGTTCTATAGTTCCTCAAGTACAGATCCTTCACCTCTTTGGTGAGGTTTGTTCCCAGTATCTTATGGTTTTTGGTGCTATAGTAAATGGAATTGATTCTCTCATTTCCCTTTCTATATTTTCTTTGTTAGTGTATAAGAAAGCAATTGATTTCTGTACAGGTGGGATTTATCCATGGGATGCAAGAATGGTTCAACATTCACAAATCAATCAATGTGATTGAACAAATCAATAAGAGAAGAGAGAAGAACCACATGGTCCTCTCTCAACTAATGCAGAAAAAGCATTTGACAAGATACAGCCTCCATTCCCAATTAAAGTGATTCAAAGTATAGGGATAGAGGGAACATCCCTCCAGTTCATAAAATCTATCTATGAAAAACCCACAGCGAGTATCATCCTCAATGGGGAAAAGCTGACAGCCTTCCCTTTGAGATCAGGAGCACAACAAGGATGCCCACTCTCACCACTCTTGTTCAACATAGTACTAAAAGTCCTAGCAACAGCAATCAGACAACAAAAAGAAATAAAAGGTATTCAAATTGGCAAAGAAGAAGTCAAATTCTGTCTCTTCACAAATGACTTGATACTTTATATGGAAAACCCAAAAGACTCCACCCCCAAACTACTAGAACTCATACAGCAATTCAGTAATGTGGCTGGATACAAAATCAATGTACAGAATTTGGGTGCTTTTTTTCTTATAAATACATAGATTCAATAATTATTGTCATCATTGATAAATATTTAGAGGTTGAATTTCCTGAAGAATCTGATTGAGAAATATATCCTTTCATTGTCTGACAAATGCAAAAGCTACCAAAACATATACATTCTCTTTGACCTTATAAATCTATGCCCAGGGATTTAGCAATAGCAGATAACTGAGTATATGAACAAATATTTCATTGCAAGACAAGTATACAATATGGTTTATTTATTATAGTTTATAAATTGAAGAATATAGTACAAATATCTAATACTAAATGGTAACTCAAGTTGTTTGGAATTCATATGAATACAAATTTTAGGTGCTGTTTTATGTTGCAGACATGCGTCTTTTATATATGTTATACTCGTGGAGTAATTATCAATGTCAAAGGTTTTTAAAATATACAGAATTTAGCTTCATGATCATATATATATATATATGTAGATATATATGTATAGATATATATACACACATGTAGTCTTTTTTTGGCAACATTAATATTTTCTATAGACATAGATGAAGATATACCCCCAAATATAAAGCTACATCTGCCTGGTGGACCATGTATAATTTACAGCTTTCCATTTTAGTTTGGTTGAATTTTCTACATATTTTTAAATAGCTATCTAAATAATCGCTACTGACAAAATAAATTGAGGCCTTACATAAGTTACCATAGGTGTGAAATATTATTGAATGACAAACTCAAATATGTAGTATTTTTTCTTACATTTTCCTATAAAGAGCTGTTAAAAGTGCAATCTACCTAATTTCTTTATTTTTTAGGTTTATTTGTTTATTTTAGATATGGAGAGGGACAGAGGGAGAGGGGAAGGAAGATAATCTCAAGCAGACTCCCCACTGAGCAGGGAGCCCAACACAGGGCTTGATCCCATGACACTGAGATGATGACGAGTGGAAATCAAGAGTCAGTTGTTTAACTGACTAAGCCATTTAGATGCCTCTACCTAATTTATTCTAAGGATAACTTATTAGTGGTTACTTTCCCATCAAATTGTCATTTTTATTTAACTTTTTAGTGACTATCTAGTGTATTATTAGATACCCTGCTTGATAAAGCAATAGGAAAACATGGCTGTGATACAGCAGTGTAAGTCCAAAGATTAAGGGGGGTGTTTTCTGTGCTGTTTAGTCAAACATCATGACACTGATAAATATGCCAGACAGTTATTATGGAAATCAAAGTTGATAAATATTAAAATGGGCTTAGTTAATGTAACTATATAGAGTGTGAGGGAACATAATGGAACAAATCAGGAAATCTTATTTATGGATAAAGGGACAAAGGTACAAAGAAAAAAACAAACAAAAATGTGTACAATAGTCTCACAGAGAAAATAAGCAAAAGATCAAGATGAACATCCTTTTCATTCTCAATGTATTGCCACACCAATCCATCTAACACATTTTATTTAGGTTAATTTTATTAATTATCCCTTTATATTATATAAGTCCTCTGTTCAATGTCATTTAGTCACTTTCTATTACCAGTAGGTTGAATTCTAACTTTACTTTCTAGAATTTATGATGCTTCCTCATCTGGTGCAACCTATATTTCGATTTTTCATTACCCATACCAATTAACTAATCAGAAATTGTTAATAGCATTTGACATTAAACCACCATTTCTACTTCTACTGTTAAATCTCAAACTTCAAGAAGAGGGTTAATTTGGATGGTCCAAGTTCTAGCACTTTGAATTTGACCATGGTCTTGGTGGATAAGGTTTTAAAGTTATTAAATGTTTAAAAACAAATATGCTACAATTCCCTTTTCTCTTCTGCAAAGAGATTATGTCAAAATTGCTTAAAAGAAGCAGGAGTTCATTTCTTTGCCCATATATCTGCTCAGGACAAGACTGTGTCTACACCAAATATACCTGAAATATGGAAATAAATATTCATGGACACCTTTTTATTCCTTTTTTATTCTTTCCCTTTTTTTTTCACACTTTTTATTTCAAGTGCACTTTTTTTATTTCAAGGTTGCAGAGGTAACAGTCAGGTGGGCAAAATGGAGAGACAGTGACTCTTTTGGGTTTCTTTGTTTCTTAGTTGTGACTTACCATTACTTAGCTTGAAATGTCTCTTCCTTTGAATTTGTCAAATTTCTACACTAGCATTTTATTTTACTTTATTATTTTATATTTTATTTTATTTATTTACTTTTTTTTGGAGAGAGGGAGAGTGAGAGACAGAGAGAGCAAGCAGAGTCCTTGCTGAGTGTGGACCCCAAAGTGGGGCTCGTCTTGTGACCCTGAGATCATGTCCTGAATGGAAATCAAGAGTCAGTTGCTTAACTGACTGAGTCACCCAGGTGCCCCTACACTGGCATTTTAAATGAATTCTTAGCTAGTGATAAATATTTTGGGGGGAATTAAGGCTTTCTTTTTTGTGTATAAGTACCACAAAAATTTTATACAGGGTAAGGGCAGGTCAAATGTTCTTCATATTATACCATGGCAATACTGTGCTTTAGTCACATGAATGGAAACATCTAATCCTTTCTCTAGCTAACCATTCATCTTCCAGTGTCTGGAGTATATGTATATTTATCTCTAGCTCCAGATGAATGAAATGTTGTCAAGAGGACATTAAAACAAAAACAAAAGACTACAGGGGTGCCTGCTTGGTTCAATCAGATAAGCACCTGACTCTTGATTATAGCTCAGATCATGATGTTGGGGTCCTGGGATCTAGTCACATGTCAGGCTTGGCATTCAGTGTGGAGTCTGTTTTTTCTTCTCCCACTTCTCTTCCTCCTACTCTCTCTTTCTTAAATAAATGAATGAATGAATAAATAAATAAATAAATAAAATCTTAAAAAAAAAAGACCACAGTGATATATATATTTGATGTGAAGCCAGATATTTTCAATAGTGACATCATATAATTTCCTTGGATTTCCGTATTTTCTACATAATTATTATCTATGGATAATTATGTTTTCAATGTTTCCTTTCATGAGGAGTTACAGGTGTATGAAATCAATAAATAATTTATGCAATAATAATTTCATATTAGAGTTTTATGTCAATAGTTTGACTAAAAACTGAACAGGAAGTTCCTCACTAATCATTAAAACATTTTTCTCCCCATGGTCTGTGTTTTAACTTTGGAGAAAGATATATTCTGGCATATTTGTGTGTAGGTAAACCAGTCTTCCTTTCAGAATTCACCTAAAAAATAGATATGCATTCTTAGACAATGGAGAACCCTGCCATGTACAATGAGGGTATGTTAAGTACAGTTTTCAATTACACATTATGTAGTTACAGCACTTTTAGCATTCCAGCATGTTTACAGATATCCATTATTTCATAAATATGTTCATTCATTCAAAACACATATAATGAACATGTCGACCTATAATCTGTCACCTCTTCCATGACTAGCATTTGAAGATATCTGAAAGCTTAAATTCACAATATCAAAATTTATTTTCACTCTTTCTCCTTTAATTGGATATTTAAGCTGCCTTGTGTAACTGGATAGCCAAATCATCATTCATAAATATCATCAATATTTTTCACTTCCAAACCTATGGTATTTTCTTACCTAAAAATATTTTAAGGTGAGGGCATCGTTGAGCACAAATGATTGTCAAAGAAAATGGAAAGCAGTGCTAACAGTATCAGAAAAGAATCAGGTTCCAGACTGGTGAGTAAAGATTAGGATGGAGACTTCTCAGGTACTGTCAAGTACCTACTTGATAAAGATCCAAGCTGGATGCTATCCAGGCAGATAAGTGGCTGGAAATAACAGGGAGGAAAGCTTAAGTGTTCCTACCTGCTGGAATTCTGTGTAGTCATACATAGGCTCCACCTACCTCAGCTCTTAGTCAATTAATAAGCAGAACATATTTCTAAACTCCAGTGGCCCAACTGTCATACTTCTAGGCTAAATTATTTTGTTTCAATTAAGTTATGGCAGACTAGAGATTGCTAGATGTTTATTATAGACTGTTAAATGAGACTATGGTTGTACATGGGCTCACTGAAAAGGGAGACCTCATAAGGAGGAAAAGGTCAAAAAGTGAAAACCGCTTGTATCTCTTGTAGATAGAATTGGAGATACACTAAGTCACCCAAAATTTTTTATTTTTATAGAGAAGCTATATTAAGTAACATTAAAGTATGCATAGCATATTTTAAACTGTTACCTAACTACATATAAGGGCTAGAATTCAAATCAACCAACACAACAAAGTCACTAATGAGTGAGAATAGACATTTATCATGGTGTCGAAGTATGGGCCAGAAGGACCTTTCTGTACTCAGCATTAACAATTTGGTTACTGAACTGTGGAATGGTAATGAAGATACGGGACATAGGATGGTGGGGAGGGTAAGACTCAGTGTAATGATGGCATAGGCAGATGTATGGATTTGGGAACTAGAAGCATAACAATTTATCCAAAAAAAGAAAGAATTTTAATATTTTAAAAACCAATATGGATACAGTCTTGCTTTCTGGCTGAATATCAGCACTGTGTAAAGGATTTTAAAAAATAATCTGTCATACTATTCCATGAAGATCTAAAATTGAATCTTAGCTGACTGAATGTACTTGGTTACCTCTCATTGTCAGGAGTATTTTGGATTCTTAGAAAAGAGTTATTTTAGAATACCATTAAATATATACAGGAAGTGGCTTCTCTGCTGAATGATGCAGCAGGAGAAAGCAGGTTACAAAGTTTTGGAAGGAGACAAAGCCCCAGCAGCAAGTTATCAAATTTTTTTCCTTGCTCCGTGACCCTTCCTCCTTCTTCTTCCTCTTCTTTCTCCTCTTCCCCCTTCTCCTCCTCCCCCTCCTCCCCCTCCTCCTCCTCCTCCTTCTCCTTCTTCTTCTCTGCACATTCTGCTCAAATTTACTTTGAACAGTGGTTTTAAGATAGAATGTGTAAAATATATGTTCCATCAATGGTTATTCTGTTGACTTAATCACTGTTTTAAATGTTAAATAGTATAAGTAATAGTTTTTGCCAATAGAAAAAAATTCCACTAGCCTTGGTAGATTTTTGTTTGAGAGGTTCAGTGTTTTATATATTTCTTCCTTTCCTGATTAGTTCTGTTTCTATAGTATTGTTAGCCCTGTTAAGTAAATAGTTCTAAGCTTTGTACAAAACAGAAATATAATATATTTTTATGATGTTCTGCCAAAACTGCACCTTTTAAAATTTTATCTGTTGAATTGATAGGAGAAACTATTTTGTTTAGTTTATAAATACATGTGTAGTCTTATTTTAAAGAAATAAAAAATCACATCAAATTGAGGCATATCAGCTCTTCTACTAAAATTTATTATTAAAAAAACTTAAAAAATTTAAAGAACTCACAGAAGACACATACAATTATATTATTATCAAAGTAATTTGTAAGGTTTGTGTGTGTATATACAGATACATATGAATGTAGGTATAAAGATGTATTTATTTGTATAAATATAGTGGCCTAATTTTTTACCTAATATTATATCATCACTAATAAACAATCCAAGTAATCAATATTTTAATAATTATTTAGCACTTACACACACACACACACACACACACATATAAACTGTAGGTATTCCATTTTGTCAAATACTTGGATTTTTCAAATATTTTAGAGCTGAAATGAATTTCTTTGTTTATATAATTTTCCTTTTGGTAGTTACTATTTTCTTCATGGTATGTTATTAGATATAGAATTACTGGAATTATGGACATTTTTTAACATGTTGGATATTCTGCCAAAATGATTCAAGTTTATTTTAGAAACAAAAGTCCAGAGTAAGTATACTCAGAATGAAGATTTTATTCTGAAAAGTTAAAATGGACTCAATGGAGTCATTCAGAGAAAGGGAAATTATTTATCCTATGATCAGCCTTTCAGATTTAAACACAAGTTTTAAATTATGTTTCTTTCTATTATGTTCTTTCTATTTCCTTTTTAAAAGTTCTATTCCTCTATACCTATGTAGACATGTAGGTAAATGATAGATCAATTGATAGATGGATAGATAAACCATTCAATCTTAAATATATTATTATGGAACTAGCTTTTTTTTTTCTTTTTTTTTTTGAAACTAGCTTTTTTTTTCATTAACTACATTGTCAATGATATTGACTTATATTTCCAAATTGTTTCTAATAGTGATGTGCTCACTTTGGTCTCTACCACTATGTCAAACTGAGCAGAATATATTCTTCATATCAAGTGAAAGTACAACATAGCTACATAATATATGAAATTTTCTATAGAGAAGTAAAGTGAAAAATCCTGTGAACATAAGTGAAAAAGTGTCTTAAATCCAGAGCAGTTATCTAGCAGAGGGAGGCTTTTCAGGAATGAATATTTATCCTAAAAGCTAAGACTATTATTTTAATGTTATATCACAAATGGAGAAATGGGGTATTGGGTTTGGGCAGTGATGGATAGTCAGACTCCTATATATTTAGGACCCTGGAAACACTACCTCAGTGAAAGGGATGTTTAAGTTAATGAAACTATCCCATCTATTCTGGGCTGAGTTTTGTACCCATATTGCAAAGGCCTAACCCCTAGTAACTCAAAATGTGATCATAGTTGGAGATAGGACCTTTAAAAATGCGATTAAGTTAAAATGAAGTCATCATGGTGGTCCCCAATCCAATATGACTATTTCCTTATGAGAAGAAAAAATCTGAACACAGACATAAAAGAAGAATTTCATGTGAACATGAAGATGGTCACTGACAAGTCAAGGTGATAGGCCTCAAAATAAAGAAACTCTGTCAGTATCTTGGTAACAAATTTCTTACCTCCAGAACTGTAAGAAAATGAATTCCTGTTGTTTAAACCACCAATGTGTGGTATTTTGTTATGGCAGCCCTAGCAAACTGTTATACTGCCTATGGTGGGGCTTTTCTTTGTGAGAGGATTCTCCTATTAGGAAAGAAAACTTCAATCCATTTACCACAAGAGCATAACATTCAAATGCGCTTTTCCAAAGCAGAAGATAAGTTAAAATGAAGATATGTTAAAAGTTTCGAACCAGAGGAAACTGGGGATATTGGTAGCACACAGGAAATTATATTTTTCTAATATTTTTTTCTATAATACAGACACAGAAAGAAAAAAAAAAGTCTTGCTTAAAACATGGTTAAAAACAAAAACTACAGCTGTAACAGATTATTGGACTAGTTTAAAGGTCTTCAAAGAAATAAATGAACACAGGAATCATCCCCCCCAAAGAATATAAAACATAGAGAAATTTTGAGAGATGATAAGATGCATATTTTACAAAATAAAAGAGATGAAAGAAGAAACATGAACAATGAAATAAAAATAATGAACAAAAGGAGCATCTTTTGGAGGAAAAAGACATATAATATCAATAATAAAATTTATCAGATAAATCTTCACCTGATAAATTTTTTAAAGGATTTTTTTATTTATTTTGACAGAGATCACAAGTAGGCAGAGAGGCAGGCAGAGAGAGAGGGGGAAGCAGGCTTCCTGCTGAGTAGAGAGCCCGATGCGGGGCTTGATCCCAGGACCTTGGGATCATGACCTGAGCCAAAGGCAGAGGCTTTAACACCGAGCCACCCAGGCGCCCCTTCACCTGATAAAATTTATCAGAAATAAAATATCTTTATTGAAATTTGAATCTTAAGCTACTCACTTAAATGGTGAGTAGCTTTCTTGATTTTATTTTAGTCACATGTATCAATTTTTCCCTATTGACAGTGTTTTCTTTATCTTGTTTAAAAAACCTATCTTTACTTGTGGCGCATGAGGAATAACATGGAGGACATTGGGAGATGGAAAGGAGAAGTGAGTTGGGGGAAATCGGAGGGGGAGACAAACCATGAGAGACTGTGGACTTTGAGAAACAAACTGAGCATTTTGGAGGGGAGCATAGGGGGTTGTGTGAGCCTGGTGGTGGGTATTATAGAAGGCACGTATTGCATGGAGCACTGGATGTGGTGCATAAACAATGAATTCTGGAACACTGAAAAGAAATAAAATAAAATAAAATGGAAAAAGAAACTTATCTTTAGTTCAAAGTTATTCAGATATTTTCCTATGTTATCTTCTAGGAAATGTTCTTATTTTACCTTTTATACCTCAATTGATTTTTGTTTGTGGGTTGTTTTAAGGATCAAATTTCACATTTTTATTTAAGAATTCAAAGGACTCAGCACTATGTATTGAAATTAAGGCATCTTCCCACTGTTCTTAGTCATAAATTAAATGCCCATGCTTATGGAAATCTGTTTCTGGACTTCTATTCATTGTGTTCTGTCAATATTATGGAATAAAGAAGGTATTTGTAGCACATAGAAGCCATGAATGTCTCATATTTGAAAGACATAAAGAATACCTATAAATTAAGTGAAAAAAACAGAAAACTCAATGAAGACTTAGATGGGCACTTCAAAAGAGAGGATGTACAAGTTGTTAGTGAACATATCAGAAGGTTCACCATTATGTTAGGTCACTAATTACTCTTAAATAACACTATGACACATGAGCTAAGCAGCCCTGATGGCCAAGACTTAAGCTATATGGGCCCAGCAGTAAGAACTCTCATGTACCAAGGCAGATGTAATTACTATGCTTGTGAATATTCAATCTGTTAGAACAAAGATCAATGTTGAACTGTGGATATTGCATGCACCATTGCTCAGTGAGACCAACAGGCCAAATTAAATAGTATCTTTGGGGTCTGCATCTCTATTTTGCCCCTGGGAAGGCCACACACCTAACCATCTTCACAAATCTTTGTCAGCAAAGCCCTTCATAATCTGTCTTGACCTTGCCAGTCATAACAGTAATTGCAGGATCCTGACTCCTGACCTCTGTTACTTTGGAGTCCCATCATTAAGCTCTTCTATATCAGCCCTATTCCGTAGAGAGAACATCATAGTACTTTTGGTGCCCCTCTCACTTCATATTCTTGGTAAATGATGAGTCTTCTGGACTCTTTTATGGAATATAAATCTCTGATGGGTATTCTGACCTTAATAATATAACCATTCCATGGGCACATGGGTGGCTCAGTTGGTTAAACATCAGACTTGATTTCAGCTCAGGTCATGAGATCAAGACTTGTGTTGGGCCCTACACTGATTATGGAGCTTGCTTGAGAGTCTCTCTCTCTCACCCCCGCTGCTCCTCCCCCAACTCATATGCACACGCTCTCTCTCAAAAAAAAATAATAATAAGTAATATATCCATTCCAACATGTCCACTTCCCTTAATCTCCTTCCCCAGTTCCTTCTAGCACACCTTAGTGTTCTCCATTGCTTTTCCCGGGTTTCCAACTGCAGTAGCAACTTTTTTTCCAGATTTTCAGTACAAGAAAACACCAAGGTTTCTGGGATAGGTCTTGTGTCCTGGGAAACAGTCTCAATTCAATAAGTAGTTGCTTGCATACACTTATGTTTTGACCTCCTGATCAAGAACCCTCAAGCTATAACCCTAGGAACACTTCCCTGACTCTAATTTGTACTTGATGCCTATTTCTTATAACTCTTTTGTTTATGGTCTCTTTTCTATGTTAGTTTCAGTGTGTTCCCAGGTAGGTTTTTCTGGGATTTATAGCCATCAGTTTTCTGGTAGTCAGAAAAAAAAAATACAAAAACAAACAAACAAAAACCTCTTGCCTTGTGAGGAAGCATCTTCTTTTCCTCTGCAGCATCTTCTAGCATAACAGAAGTACTAGTTTTTACTCTCTTTGCAAGACCAGAGAGTCCAGTAGGGGCTTTAGAGTCAACATACTCAAATTTATCCATACACATATCCCCACCCCATATTTCAGGATCTTAAGTTTTTTCCATGAGACCCTGACCATCACATAACAGACCTGCCAGGGCTGAGTATACATCTCTGGAGGCCTCCAACTGTTACAGGTAGTTGCACACCTTCAGTCTACTATTATACTTCAAGAGTTAGGGGCCTCCTTTAAGACTCTTTGCCTGTCACACTTAACTATTAACTGCTTGCTAATAGTCTTGAGTCTCTTAATATCCCTCTCATAGCATTAGTACAACTTAGCAGTAACCAGCCAGTTTTATTGTCTTCCTATCCACTGTCTTCTTCTCCATATATTTTGAATATGTGAATCATCCCTTCCTCTCCAGCATTCTGTACCACTGGAACATTTTTCAAGGTAACTGCTGGTGAAATTTTTAGCAGCTAAGACATTATCTTTTGCTAGAGTAATTTGCACCCCACCTATTAAATATACCTACCTTCAGTGCATGGTGTATGAGCCACTTGCAAATTCCTCATCTTATGCCCTATATTCTTGGTACAGTTGGGCACCATTAGTGTTAGTCTTGATTCTCTAAGAAGTAGACAATTAGAGTGAATTAGCTATGCATGGGCTTTATTAAGAGCAATGACCTATCAAGGAAAAGGGGAAGGAAACGGGAAAGATGGGGAGAGACATTAGACTATGATGCTGATCCCAGCTAAAGGCTACAGGTAAAGAAGGAAGATGGAGTGAAAGGATTTGAGAAAGACAAAAAAGGTCTAAGATTTTAGTAAGTTCACTCATGATCCAAAGTCTCCTCTCATTTGAGTCTGATGACTCCCAGGAACAGAAATAACTTAATATTCTTGTTATGCTTGGTTTGGCCAAAGATTGTGGGAGGGGTGGTTTCAGTGTGAGCACAGTGATAAATTACAGAGTACAGCAGCTGGAGCCACCAGTCAGCTACACTGTGCAGGCAGAGATTGAGAGGTGCTTTTCCTTGGCTGCCACATGTGTAAATATAGCTAGACATCTATATGTAGCATTGGAGTATTAAATTTTTTTTAAATTTAATTTTCGGGGCACCTGGGTGGCTCAGTGGGTTAAAGCCTCTGCCTTCAGCTCGGGTCATGATCCCAGGGTCCTGGGGTCGAGCCCCGCATCGGGCTCTCTGCTCCGTGGGGAGCCTGCTTCCTCCTCTCTCTCTTTTCCTGCCTCTCTGCCAACTTGTGATCTCTGTCAAGTAAATAAAAGATAAAATATTTTAAAAAAATTAATTTTCAAGAATTAAGCTGTTTTGTTATTTTACATACTACATTGTTTATAAAGATAAATAATATTTATGATAATGAGTGAATTTGTGCATTCACTGTATTAACAGATATGTAATGATGCATTACAAGTATGTTTGGGGTATAATATGGTACAGGATTTTTTTTCAGGCCAGGACAATGAGGAATATATTACAATAGTCCATGTGAGAATGAAATTTAAGTCAGAAATGAATGTTGAAAAGTGTTACAAAAGTACAGATGCAGAAACAAGTGACTAAGGTAAAAATAGGTGGACTAAGAATGAGAAGTACCTAGGATGACTCTCAGGTTTTGTTTTCTTTGTCTTATGATGGTGATATCCTTCTGATGGAGAATATAGAGTGAAAGGAGCACTGTTACTAGTGCTAATGAGCATAGGGTGTGATATAATGACTTTCTGACACCTATGGATCACTCAAGTTGGGTTCATCTTACTAGAGTACAGGAAAGAATACTGTGGAATAAAGATACAGATTGTTTGATGAAACTCTCATACTGAGTGAGAGGACCAAGGCATTAGTGTTTTAAGTGGGAACTAGAGCAAAAATTTTTTTGAAAGCCAAAGTAAGATAATACTAAGAGGAAAAAAAGTTTCTAATAAAAATATTACTGAGAAATGAATGAAGTCAAGGAATCTAATGAGTTCAATGTGTCCATAATTAAGAACTCATTGAGGAATTCTCCTAGACAATCAGTGGAGTCGTGCAGATGAAATCCTGACTAAAGTATATTATGAAGCTGTGGGAGGCAAAGTAAAAATAAGTTCGCTCCAAATTTCCCCTGGTTGTTAGTTAGAAGCCTATCCCTATGGCTATATGAAGTCTCAAATATGTATACCATAAAAGAAAAGTCTATCTGCTGTATTGTTTTATAGTTATTCCAGATGTATTTGAATAAGTCATGGACAGCTACATTCATTTTATTGTCATTTGAGAACCCATGTCTATTAAGATTCAAAAACCCTGAAGAAAATTACCTTCAGCTATGACTTGAGGTTCGGGATCAGGTATCTCCTTTTCCCCACTCATTCTTTTTGCCTGTCCTTTAGGAACCTCTCCTCAACCTCCATATCAATTAAGTCTTTGTCTCAGGGTTCAGAGTCTCAGATGAACACTAACTTGTTACTTTATTTTAATTATTTGGGGAATCTAGAAGATTCATCTCCCAGAAAATGGGGATAAATAGCTTGAACCTTCATACAGTCTGCATTCAGTCTATCACTACTGGTATAATTATTCCTACTTTAGAATAAATATTACTGTTTCTCAAAATATCTAAACTATATACAATTTACTGTATCCATATGTTCCCA
>RCUC01098025.1:0-17582 GCA_003697995.1 Taxidea taxus jeffersonii | reverse complement strand
CTCTCTCTCTCTCTCTCTCTCTCTCTCTTCTGTCTGTGCTACTCACTTCTGAAAACAGCCTATGTTTTTGTAGTAATACAGGTCATATCTCAACATCATATTTGAATGAGTGAACAAATTGAACCTTCCCCAACTCTAGATTTTAGGAAACATTCCCTGGACTAGCATGTCCCAGAGAACGAATTTCTTTATGCAACCAAGTAGCTCAGAGTACAGTCTCCCCAGATGAGCACATACCCCACTTTACCAAATGACTTTACATGAGGGGTTGTCAGAGCCCAGCAGGTAGGAAGTGGGCGTAATTCAAGAGCACCTAATGTGATGCACTTGGCACATAGTGGGCATCCAAAATATTGATTAAATGAATGAATAAATGCAACAAGTGTGCCACATGGAAATGGATCCCAATGACTTTCCTAGAATTTGTATCTTAAAAAAGAAATTCCTCCTCCCTGAAACAGAATGAAGCAATATCCACAAATATAAGGATAATAATGTTGACCAAATCCTTTCTACAATTTTGAGTGTGAAATTGCCTTTCTTGATTTGCTTGTGTTTCTAGTACTACAAAGACTATAATGCCCTTTTGATGTTTCCAACCCCATATTAAAGATTAGATCAGAGTAGGAAAGGTTTTCTTTAAGTAGAGTTGCAATTCTCAGGTGTTTAACACTGTGTATCATGAATGGCTTAGTTGTCCATTAAAATATTAATTTTAATGAAAAAGCAGAAAATAGATCACCATGGTTTTCTCTGTCATCCCCAAGCAGTGAGAACATAGCAGTACCTGCTTGAGGTACAACCTGTTCTAGGTCAGCCATTTGGTATGTTCCCCACCAATATGGGAGACAAGTTAAAAGAAAAATATTCCAAATTCCTTCCAATATCAAACCACAAATCTAGAATGGGAATCACAGGAAATTTGAATGACTAAAGGATAATGTAGCCACTTTGAATTTACAGATGAAATCTTGTCTTTGCATAGTTAATTTGAAATATTGAGCAAACATAAAAAGGCATCATGATACATTAGATTGATATGGGATAACAGATTTTGTAGGCAAAAAATGGTGAATTGTTGAAATTGTCATAAGGTTTGGCCTAGTGAAGAGGCTAGAGAATAGATGGAAATCAAATTTTACTTTTGTTTTCAAGAATCACAAAACCAGAAGGATCCTTAGAAAAAATGAAGTCTAACTTTCTTATTTTAAAACTTATGTTTAGGGGCATGTGGGTGGCTCAGTGGGTTAAACCCTCTGCCTTAGGCTCAGGTCATGATCCCAGGGTCCTGGGATCGAGCCCCGCATTGGGCTCTCTGCTCGGCGGGGAGCCTGCTTCCTCCCCTCTCTCTGCCTGCCTCTCTGCCTGCCTCTCTGCCTGCCTCTCTGCCTACTTGTGATCTCTGTCAAATAAATAAATAAATAATCTTTTAAAAAAAAGCTCATGTTTATAGGATTAGGTATGACTGAAAGTAATTTACACAATTTTTTTAAGATTTCATTTATTTGACAGAGAGAAAGAGAGATCACAAGTAGGCAAAGAGGCAGGCAGAGAGGGGCGGGGGAAGCAGGCTCTCCACTGAGCAGAGAGTTCAAAGTGGGGCTCGATCCCAGGACCCTGAGACCATGACCTGGGCCAAAGGCAGAGGTTTAACCCACTGAGCCACCCAGGCACCCCTGACTGAAAGTAATTAAAACCACCAAATATCAATAGGATAAATAAAATAGAAGTTTATTTTGTTTTGTTTTACTTTATCTTATATTGGGATTTTATTTATTTTGAGAAAGAGAGAAAAAGAACAAGCAGGGGGGAGTGGCAGAGAGAGAGGGAGAAGCAGACTCCTTGTTGAGCAGGGAGTCCAACATGAACCTCAATCCTAGGACCCCAAGATTATGACCTGAGTCCAAGTCAGACCCTTAACCATCTGAGCCATCCAGGTGCCCCAATAGAAGCTTATTTTACATCCCTGTCCAAGAGTGCCTACAGTGTAAGAGACCAGACCCTCCACTCTGAGTGGTCCCAAATTCCCAGTTAACCTCATGGTCTAAGAAGGCTGCTGAAACTCCAGACATTAAATACACAAGGGCTGCTTGGAGAAGAGGCTTACATAGGAGGCAGAGGCCAGATCTTTAACTGTGGAAACTGTGCTATATGAGCATGGACATTGTCTTACAGGCACTGAGAAAGCATTTCGATAGTGAGCAGAAGGCAGACATGGTTGGATCTGTATAAATCCTTTTGGCAGCCCTGTGGATGGCTTGGAGAAGTTCAGGATGGAAGACAATGGGCTAATGCAGGATCTGGGTGAGAAAAGAGCAGATGGATGAGACAGGAGGTGAGTAGTGAGACAGAGCACAACCTGCACTTTCTGAGATGGCCAATAAAAAAGAAAGGAAGATAGATACCCAGTAGTGCAATTGCTGGGTCATAAGGTAGCTCTATTTTCAATTTTTTGAGGAACCTCCATGCTGTTTTCCGTACCCGAATTTTTATAGCAGCAATGTCCACAATAGCCAAGTTATGGAAAGAACCTAGATGTCCATCAACAGATGAATGGATAAAGAAGATGTGGTATATATATACGATGGAATACTATGCAGCCATCAAAAGAAATGAAATCTTACCATTTGCGATGACATGGATGGAACTAGAGCGTATTATGCTTAGCGAAATAAGTCAACTGGAGAAAGACAACTACCACATGATCTCCCTGATATGAGGAAGTGGAGATGCAACGGGGGTGGGAGTTAAGGTGGTAGGAAAAGTAAAAATGAAAGAAGATGGGATCGGGAGGGAGACAAACCAAAAGAGACTCTTAATGTCATAAAACAAACTGAGGGGGGTGGGGGGAAGAGGGGTTGGGTGAGGGTGGTGGGGTTACATCATATGTTTAAATAAAGCTTAAATAAAGTAAAAAAAATGCAAAAAAAAAATCTAAGTGGAGACTTGACAGATGAGTGGCCAGTTTTGCTTATTAATAATAAATAGTTCCTCCTCATCAAAAAAAAAAAAAAAGAAAGGAAGAAAGAGATATAGGCCAACAGGATTGACTTCCTTCCACCTCAAACAAATGGGTATGAAAACATGGGCAGCCTGTTCTGTGGGGTGTCTACAGAAGGAGCACGTTTTAGAGAAGAAAGAGAGAAGAAGCCTCTGTGCACAGATGATGGATTGTGTAAGGTAAATGTCCACAATAAAAAAAATAATAATTGCTAAGCATGGTTCTAAAGGGTCAGAGAGATCTAGGCTAATAAAGGGAGTCTGATGGGGATAAAATTATTTGGAGATGGGCAATTCTGGGAACTTCCTTTTCTCTGAATGATCAAGAACAATGGTGGAGAATGTGGAGGTGGAGAATGTGGTTCCAGGGCCTGGTCTCAAAATCTGTACTGGTCCAGATCATTTTCTAGTCAGCATCGGCTCATAGAGCCAGGCAATACCAGACCTGGTCTGAGAGGATAAGCTTCCCATGAGCTAAAGAGGGTCATGATTTGTTCCAGAATGCTATCTGACACTCTAGACTCCCTTGGAGTTACCTGGCCTTTTGGTGGTTATGCAAATAACACCACTGTCATTACCTAGCCCTGGATGCCCCATGACGCAGTCAGTAAGGAGGAGCATGGTAGGTCCCATGGGATTTCTTGATTGGCTCTACAAGGCCTAGAAAAACAGCTTCCTTATTCAACCTGCTGATACTATAGCTGTTACAATGGTTACTTGTCATGTATCGCATCTTAATTTACAACTACATAAGTTACATGTAAGATGTAAGAATCTTGGAATGCCTGGATGGCTCAATGGGTTAAGTGTCTACCTCCAGCTTGGGTCATGATCCCTGGGATCAAATCCCACATCAGGGTCCTTGCAGCAAGCCTGCTTCTCCCTCTGGCCTGCTGCAACCCTGCTTATGTGCTCTCTCTCCCTGACAAATAGATAAATAAAGTCTTCAAAAAAAAAAAAAAAACGATGTAAAAATCCTATCCTTAGCTAACCTTAGGCATTTGCATTACTCACCAGTCACTTGTTTATGTTTTTTGAAAAATGTTATCTGGAAATGTGTGAACACCAGTGAATACCAGTATATTTTAGGAAAAGGTTTTCTTTGCTATGTCTTCACAGGGGGTCTCCATGATGGGGTGTTGCAGGGGAACTCAGAGCCCATCCCTACTCGGGCAAATTCTCACAGTCCCCTCCCTTACTACAGACAATAGAATATGGACCATGTTGCCAAACTTCAGAGATACAGAAATACAGATAATAGATACAGAGATCCAGAGACAAAAATAGTCATGAATATAGGGAGAGAGAGAGATTATGTAATTTACAGTCTACTGGGGAGGAGGGATCAGAGAAAGAGAGCAATCACGCATTGTAGCAAGAGCTAGAAGGAAATGGTCCTGATAATGAGGGTGGTATAGAGAGGGATTCATTTTATACAGAGAAGTGAAAAAATCTCCAAGAGCTGCCTTTGGTGATAGGTGAGGAATGTTTAGAAGTCCTAGGGCAGATAGCTGAACTACTGGAGATACCAAAGGCAACATGAAACACAAGGTAGCAGCAAAGACAAGTGACAAGAGAGAGAAGTGGAGAGTCAACCACCCAAACAGTTGGCTAAGATCACCTCTGAATTTCTCAACATTTTCTCTACATAATAAAATTGGTAAAATTGAATTTAAATCATGTAGATAACTAAACTTTGTATTTCCTTGTATTAAAATAATTTCATAATAGATTTGTGATTTACTTGAAAATCAATTCTATGATGTCATTTCCTAAACAGCTTCCAAATGCCTTCATCATAAAAGGTCCACATGAAGTAAAAGACTTTCATCAACTCAAGGTTCAAGCTATTTATCATGGCAAAATTCCAGTTAATTATGAGTCAAATGGAAGACTGTTTTGCACACAAAATTAAAGGAAACATTTATAGCACTGATAGTCACTTTAATGTACATTTTTATTTACAAAAGCATCCATCGTAAAGTTGAATTTTGGAAAGTTCGATGATCATGTCATGCACAGTAAAATTTGTGTACAGTAGAGATTAAATATATTTTTTTTATCATTCCATTATTGATTGACTCGATATGAAGTAACTGTTCAGGCTCAGTTGTCTTACTCTGAAAACGCCCATGAGGGAGTAAGTGATCCTGTGTCTACTCAACACAAGCAACTAAAAACTACAAATAGTAATGTCAATTTGCTTTGAAATGTGATTAACTGACCTTATCATTCCTACAGCTTGTTTCTGAAGTCTAAAAATATTAAGTTCAAAAAACTTCACAAGAATTTAATGAATGCACTGAAGTTTTCCAATATGTTGACAAAATACTCCCCTAACAAATATCTTGTCCGCTGTCTTAGAGGACTAAGTTTCTTCTTCCTTGGAATGCACTTGGAAATTTTTCACTAAAGGAACAGCATGGAAGAAAGAACTTGGAGAAGGGGAGAAATGGGAGAAGAGTACCTCACAAAGTATTCTTAGCAGGTTAAAGAATTTTTGCCTGGTAGAGCAGATTTGACTCTTTTAATACCAACCTTCTGTGTTACTGTCCTTACATCATTTTTTTTTTTTCCTACTTTAAGGGAAGATGGCTGATGGGTCCTCAGTCTAAACTTGTGAAGTAAGAACTGATTAGCTCACCAACAAGCTCCCAGTGTATGATGTCTGTAAAAACACCTGGATATGCCCATCAGTGTGCTCCCCATTGGTGGAGAACTGCCCTCTAAGATGTGCCAGCAGCAGAGCATCTGATCAGAACACTTAATACATAGTTTATAACAGACCAAACAGCACAAGACAGGTGGGGCCAGTGGCTTCTCTTATTTACTACTGATAGCCACTCTTCTGGCTCTGTCTTTTAAACTGAGTCCTGCAACGATCTCTATAAATGAGATATTTGCTACAATACTGTCATCGAACAAAAGCCATGAGGGTTTCACAGGTGAGTACAATTAGAATATGTCTAGTCCTTCCCATTTGTTCTCTGCAATCTAATTAGAGGTGCCACAGCTGCTAGACAACAGGACATATAGGAATGCTATGTAACCAGAGAACTCTTGCAAACTAATAATCACTATAATTTCACATTGTTTAACCATTCTTAAAGAATCTGCTTTAGGATAACACAGTCCATGCCTTCACCAGGCATCCTTGACTCTGGTTTCAAACAGCTTCCCAAACCTTTATTTGACAAACAAATAAAACAAGGAGAGAAAAATCAGAGACTTCAACACTGGAACTATTTCATTTTGGATTGTTACTCATGATTGGCAGAATTTTTCTGCTTTCAGCCTAACAATGACAGTATGTATACTATGAAATAATTTGTTTTCTTATTTATTTATTTATTTATTTAAAAGAGAGCACATATGGGGGCACAGGCAGAGGGAAAAGGACAAGCAGACTCCCCACTGAATCAGAAGTGGATGCAGGCCTCAATCCCAAGACCCTGAGATCATCACAACCTGAAACCAAGAGTTGGCCCTCAACTGACTGAGCCACCCAGGTGCCCCTGAAATATTTGTTTTCAAAGGCATTTTCCCCACTGATGTAAAACAAGTAGGTAGACACACCAGAGAATACTGTAGGTTTTGTGCTCCTGGCTGAGCTAACACATTTTATTGCTATCTTAATTCAAAAAGGGTGTCCCATCTGTGGTTAAGAAGACCAGAAACTCCTCCTACATTAAAAAACACAGAACCTGCCTTTCAAATAAGTTAAAGACCAATTTTACTGGGATATTTTTTCAGAAAAGCAGGTTGGATTGTACCCCACAGGCAAGTGGCAGTTGTCAACCAGTCTCTTTGGGAGGCTGCCTCTTTAACTAGCTTTAACATTACTGATGGCTTTTCCCAGATTCTACCCACAACATCTACTTCCACCTCCAAAAATGAAGGAAGGGGAGGAGGACTATACCTTTGCTCCCAGTAACATCACTAAAATCTTGAGGGTTATCTTGTTCCAGGCTACCTCCAGGCATCATAGCAAAAACACAACCAAAAACGTAGTTCAGCGTTAAAGGCAAACTCCTCAACCTCCTACATCCCGCAAAACAATGTCGGGATAACACACCTGCTAATTCTTGAAGCTCCTCCAAGTTTCCCCAGATCTCCCTGAAGATCTTAAGCCTCTCTTGGCGCGACGCTCACCATCCAAAATACCCCTCACACAGCGTGGAAAAAAAAAAAATTCAGACGACCCATCAAAGGGGCTGCGAACCCAAAAGACAACAACGAAATCAAAACTCCGACTCATCAATTACTGCAGAATCCGCAAGTACCCTGACTCTCCAAGTGGGACGCGCGCCCAGACCCAGGAGCCAATAGGTGGCGGACCCAGGCGTTGCCATGGCCACGTTGTGTGTTAGGGCCGAGCACGCACCCTGCGTGCGCGCCCGGAAGCCAATCAGCAGCCGGCCTAGGCGTTGCCATGGCCACTCTGTGAATTTAGGGCCGCGCGCACGGGGGGAGTTGGGGAGAGTCGCCCAGCTGCCCCAGGCCCAGGGCAAGCGAGGGTCGCGTTAGCCGCGCGCCCCTAGATACCCGCCGCTGCCCAATTCTCTACCGCCAGCATGAACCGCAAGAAGCTGCAGAAGTTGACGGACACCTTAATTAAAAATTGCAAGCACTGTAAGTAAGAATCAAGTGCTGGATGAGAAGTTTCTGGAAGGGCTTGTGTTCTACCTGGTAAAAGTGCCCGCTGCTCATGAGGACTGCTTCCCACCTCCAGTCTGAGTGCTCCTAGAGCCCCTTTAATGTCCGTTAAAGAGAAGTCTGGAAGAGAATCCCTGGATGGTAGGTAGTGCCTTGGCCAGGTAGCCAGGCTTGCCCATGATCTTAAGGACCAGTATATAGGTATTCAGGCATCTAGTACTACACTCCCACGCATGCACTAACTTGCTTCTCAAACCCTCTTTTTAACTTACCTTTCCATTATAGAAATGTCATTTATATACTGAGACCATATGTGTGGTTTTAGCCTCAAATATGTATTGAATTTGTAAAATAGGTATTGTCAAATACGTATTGAAACCCACTGGACTCAAGAAAACTAGCAAAACAAACATAGGCCTGCTTTCTAGCTCTTTTTAGTGCAAATACACTGGCAGGGTCCAAGTTCTGAAAACTAACCAAGAGATCCATAAGAAAAAAAATGGTTATCAGTAGCTGAACATCCTTATAAAAGAGTTGAAATGGCACAAAACCCTATGTCTCAGAACAAGGAAATGTGTCTGGAGACCAAAAAGTTCCACAAAGCTAAACACACAGTAAAGAATCTACTCCCAACTCCAGGCTTGGGCTTTGCTGTTGCTGGTGGGGTTTTGAGGTAAAGGAGACTTTGCAGGTGACAAAATGAGCACTTATTAAAGATATCTGCTCCAATTACACATTCTTTTTTTTTAAGATTTTTTTTAATTTATTTATTTGTTAGAGAGAGAGAGCGAGCACAGGCAGACAGAGTGGCAGGCAGAGGCAGAGGGAGAAGCAGGCTCCCTGCCGAGCAAGGAGCCTGATATGGGACTCGATTCCAGGACGCTGGGATCATGACCTGAGCCGAAGGCAGCCGCTTAACCAACTGAGCCACCCAGGCGTCCCTCTAGTGAACATTTTACAAAAGCAATGCAATAACTGATATACACAATGCTGAATTTGTTTTAGTCTCTGTTCAGTAAGTATGCAATGTATTGCAAACAGTCATTATCTGAGCATGGGTGGCTAAGTTGGTTAAGTGTCTGCCTTCAGCTCAGGTTGGGAGATAGTCCCCCCATTGGGCTCCTTGCTCAGCAGGGAGCTTGCTTCTCTCTCTCCTTGCCTCTCCCCCTGCTTCGTGTGCTCGCTCATTCTCTCTCTTTCTCTCTCTCTCTCTCTCTGACAAATAAAAATTGAAAAAAAAAAAGAAAACCTGGCAGGAAAATAGTCAACTCTTTTGATTTTTTTCCTTACATCAAATTTGTAAAGTGGGTCTTAAAAACCTTGATAATTACTGGTTAAATTCTATAGAAATAGTTACAAATAATGGACATTATAATTAAAAACTTTTTTAAACAGAGAAACTTTCTAATACTATGTTGAACAAGAGTGGTGAGACTGGGCATCCTTGTCGTGTTCCTGATCTCAAAGGGAAGGCTCTCAGCTTTTTCCCATTGAGGATGATATTCGCTGTGGGGTTTTCATAGATAGATTTTATAAAGTTGAGGAATGTTCCCTATATCCCTATACTTTGAAGGATTTTAATCAGGAATGGGTGCTGGATTTTGTCAAATGTGTTTTCTGCATCAATTGAGAGAACCATGTGGTTCTTCTCTCTTGTCTTTGTTCTATCACATTAATTGATTTGCAAATGTTGAACTACCCTTGCAACCCAGTGATAAATCCCACCTGGTCATGGTGGATAATCTTTTTAAAGTACTGTTGGATTTTATTAGCTAGGATCTTGTTGAGAATCTTAGCATCCATGTTCATCAGGAGTATTGGTCTGAAATTCTCCTTTTTCTTGTGGAATCTTTGCCTGGCTTGGGGATCAGGGTAATGTTGGCTTCATAGAAAGAGTCTGGAAGTTTTCCTTTTGCTTCAATTTTCTGAGACAGCTTCAGGAGAATAGGTATTATTTCTTCTTTGAAAGTTCAGTAGAATTACCCAGGGAATCCATCAGGTCCTGGGCTCTTGTTTTTTGGGAGGTTTTTGATCACTGTTCCAATCTTGTTACTAGATATTGATCTATTCAGTTGTCAGTTTCTTCCTGATTTAGTTTTGGAAGCTTATAGTTTTCCAGGGATGCATCCATTTTATCTAGGTTGCTTAACTTATTGGAATATAACTGTTGATAATAATTTCTGATGATTGTTTCTATTTCCTTGGTGTTAGTTGTGATCTCTCCCCTTTCATTCATAATTTTATTAATTTGGACCTTCTTTCTTTTCTTTTGGATTAGTTTGGCCAATGGTTTATCGATCCTATTGATTCTTTAAACCAGCTTCTAGTTTCATTGATGCGTTCTACTGTATCTCTAGTTTCTATCTCACTGATCTCTGTTCTAATCTTGATTATTTCCCTTCTTGTGTGTGGAGTTGGCTTAATTTGTTGTTGATTCTCCAGTTCTTTAAGGTGTAAAGACAGCTGGTGTATTCTGGATTTTTCAGTTTTTTCAAGGGAGGCTTGAATGGCTGTGTGTTCCCCCCTTAGGACCACCTTTGCTCTATCCCATAGGTTTTGGACTGAAGTATCTTCCTTCTCATTGGTTTCCATGAATTGTTTAAGTCCTTCTTTGATTTCCTGGTTGAGCCAAGCATTCTTAAGCAAGGTGGTCTTTAGCTGCCAGGTATTTGAATTCCTTCCAAACTTTTTCTTGTGGTTGAGCTCCAGTTTCAAAGCATTGTGATCTGAGAATATGCAGGGAATAATCTCAGTCTTTTGTTGTTGGTTGACCCTGATTTGTGACCCAGTACATGGTCTATTCTGGAGAAGATTCCATGCGCACTCAAGAAGAATGAGTATTATGTTGTTTTAGGGTGGAATCTTCTGTATATATCCATGATGTCCATCCAGTCCAATGTGTCATTCAATGCTCTTGTTTGTTTATTGATTTTCTGCTTGGATGATCTGTCTATTACTGAGAGTGTTGTGTTAAGATCTCCTACTATTAATGTATTCATATCAATATAACTCCTTATCTTGATTAATAGTTTTCTTATGTTTTGGCTGCTCCCATATTGGGGGCATAAATATTTACAATTGTTAGATCTTCTTGGTGGATAGAACCTTTAAGAATTATGTTGTGTTCTTCTGTATCTCTGACTACAGTCTTTAGATTAAAATCTAACTTATCTGATATGAGAATCACTACCCAGCCTTCATAGTATTAGAAGTCCTAGCAACAGCAATCAGACAAAAAGAGAAATAAAAGTATTCAAATTGGCAATAAAGAAGTCAAACTCTCTCTTTTCACAGTTGACATGATACTTTATATGGAAAACCCAAAAAGACTCCATGCCCAAACTACTAGAACTCATTCAGCAATTCAGTAATGTGGCAGGATACAAAATCAATGTACAGAAATCAGTTGCTTTCTTATACACTAACAATGAAAATATAGAAAATATAGAAATATAGAAATTAGAGAATCGATTCCATTTAGTATAGCACCAAGAATGATAAGATACCTGGGAATAAACCTAACCAAAGAGGTAAAAATCTGTACTCAAGGAACTACAGAACACTCATGAAAGAAATTGAAGACACAAAAAGATGGAAGACCATACCATGCTCATGGATCAGAAGAATAAATATTGTTAAAATGTCTATACTGCCTAGAGCTATCTATACTTTTAAAGCCATTCTGATCAAAATTCCACGGCATTTTTCAAAGTGCTGGAGCAAACAATCCTAAAATGTGTATGAAACCAGAAGAGACCCTGAATATTTAAGGAAATGTTGAAAAAGAAAAACAAAGCTGGGGGCATCACGTTACCTGATTTCAAGCTTTACCACAAAGCTGTGATCACCAAGACAGCATGATACTGGCACAAAAACAGACACATAGACCAGTGGAACAGAGTAAAGAGCCCAGATATGGACTCTCAACTCTATGATCAAATAATCTTTGACAAAGCAGGAAAAAATATCCAGTGGAAAAAAAAGACAATCTCTTCAATAAATGGTGCTGGGAAAATTGGACAGCTCTGTGTAGAAGAATGAAACTCGGCCATTCTCTTACACCATACACAAAGATAAACTTGAAATGGATAAAAGACCTCAATGTGAGGCAGGAATCCATCAGAATCTTAGAGGAGAACATAGGTTCTCTTCAACATTGGCCACAGCAACTTCTTTCAAAACATGTTCTCCAAAGGCAAAGGAAACAAAAGCGAAAATGAATTTTTGGGACTTTATCAAGATCAAAATCTCCTGCACAGCAAAGGAAACAGTCAACAAGACAAAGAGGCAACCCACGGAATGGGAGAAGATATTCCCAAATGACAGTATGGACAAAGGGTTGATATCCAAGACCTATAAAGAACTCCTCAAACTCAACACACACAAAACAGATAATCACATCAAAAAAGGGGCAGAAGATTTGAACAGACACTTCTCCAATGAAGACATACAAATGGCTAACAGACACATGGAAAAATGTTCATCACCACTAACCATCAGGGAGATTCAAATCAAAAAATTGAAAATAGAGCTACCTTATGACCCAGCAATTGCACTACTGGGTATTTACCCTAAAGATACAAACGTAGTGATCCAAAGGGGCACGTGTACCCGAATGTTTATAGCAGCAATGTCCACAATAGCCAAGTTATGGAAAGAACCTAGATGTCCATCAACAGACGAATGGATAAAGAAGAAGTGGTATATGTATATATACAATGGAATACTATGCAGCCATCAAAAGAAATGAAATCTTACCATTTGCGACAACATGGATGGAACTAGAGTGTATTATGCTTAGCGAAATAAGTCAACTGGAGAAAGACAACTATCACATGATCTCCCTGATATGAGGAAGTGGAGACGCAATGGGGGTGGGAGTTAAGGTGGTAGGAAAAGTAAAAATGAAACAAGATGGCATCGGGAGGGAGACAAACCAAAAGAGACTCTTAATGTCATAAAACAAACAGAGGGGGGTGGGGGGAAGAGGGGTTGGGAGAGGGTGGTGGGGTTACATTATATGTTTAAATAAAGCTTAAATAAAAATAAATAAATAAATAAATAAACAAACCACAATGAGATACCAGATACCACCTTACACCAGTTAGAATGGCCAAAATTAACAAGACAGTAAACAACATGTGTTGGAGAGGATGTGGAGAAGGGAACAATCTTACACTGTTGGTGGGAATGAAAGTTGGTACAGCCACTTTGGAAAACAGGGTGGAGATTCCTTAAGAAATTAAAAATAGAGCTGCCTATGACCCTGCAATTGCACTACTGAGTATTTACCCCAAAGATACAGATGTACTGAAAAGAAGGGCCATCTGTATCCCAATGTTCATAGCAGCAATGGCTACAGTCGCCAAACTGTGGAAAAGAACCAAGATGCCCTTCAGCAGACGAATGGCTAAGGAATATGTGGTCCATATATACTATGGAGTATCATGCCTCCATCAGAAAGGAAGAATACCCAACTTTTGTAACAACATGGACGGGACTGGAAGAGATTATGCTGGGTGAAATAAGTCAAGCAGAGAAAGTCAATTATCATATGATTTTGCTTATTTGTGAAGCATAAGAAATAACACAGAGGGGGCACCTGGGTGGCTCAGTGGGTTAAAGCCTCTGCCCTTGGCTCGGGTCACAATCCCAGGGTCCTGGAATCAAGCCCCGAATCAGGCTTTCTGCTCAGCAGGGAGCCTGCTTCCCCTCCTCTCTCTCTGCCAGTCTCTCTGCCTACTTGTGATCTCTGTCTGTCAAATAAATTTTAAAAAGTATTTAAAAGAAAAAAAAAGAAAGAAATAACACGGAGAATGTGGGGAGATGGAGAGGAGAAGGGAGTTGGGGGAAACTGAAGGGGGAGACAAACCATGAGAGACTATGGACTCTGAAAAACAATCTGAGGGTTTTGGATGGGTGGTGGGTGGGAGGTTGGGTGAGCCTGGTGGTGGGAATTATAGAGGACACATATTGCATGAAGCACTGGGTGTGGTGCATAAATGATGAATTCTGGAACACTGAAAAGAAATTTAAAAATTAATAAAAATTAAAAAAAAAACAACAACAACAGAGAAACTTCCCCCTAAAGTCAAATTTCCTTTTAGTTGCCAGATGATAATCCCACCAGGATGAAATGGATAAATTCTGTAGAATCAGAGAAAAAAAAAATCTTAAGTGATTGCTCAGCTAATCTGCCATTTTACAGATATGATCTGCAGAACACATTTAGACCAATTTGAAAAGATGAAAATCCATTCTTGAATTTCCCTTAATTTTATTTAGCATTTTATTCTGGAAGTTAAGAAACATTTCAACAAGAAAAACTTTCTTATGGCTAACCTTGGATCCTTTGGATAATAAATTAAGGTAATATTCTTTAATTTTTATTTTAGCCAAGATGGAAAAATGGCTAATCAACATCCCCACTGCTAACATTTCATATACATGAACATCATTCTTCATGCAGGCTTTTCTTCTCTAACTAGTAGCAGCTCTCTTATTTTTGGAGATTTGTGTGTGTGGTTAAATATATATAACATAAAATTTACCATTTTTTTAAAGATTTTATTTATTTATTTGACAGGTAGAGATCACAAGTAGGCAGAGAAACAGGCAGAGAGAGAGGAGGAAGCAGGCTCCCCGCTGAGCAGAGAGCCCCATATGGGGCTCGATCCCAGGCCCCTGAGATCATGACCTGAGCCGAAGGCAGAGGCTTTAACCCACTGAGCCACCCAGGCGCCCCAAAATTTACCATTTTAAGTGTACAACTCTATGTCATTACATACATACACATTGTTGTGGAACCATTACCACCATCCATCTTTTCATGTTTCCCAACTGAAACTTCCCATTAAACTATAACTTCTCATTCCCCCCTTCCCCAGCCCATGGCAACCACTATTCTACTTTCTGTATCTGTGAATTACACCACTCTAAGTACATGATATAAGTGAAATCATACAATATCTGTCCTTTTATATCTAACTTTTTTCACTCATGAAAATGTCCTCAAGCTTCATCTATCTTGTAGCATGGGTCAAAATTTCTTTCCTTTTCAAGGCTGAATCATACTCTATTGTATGTATATACTACATGTTACTTATTCATTCATTCACTGATGGACACTTAGCTGGATTTCACCTTTAAGGCTACTGTGAATAACATTGCTATAAACATTGATATGCAAGTATCAAAGCTCTTGCTTTCAATTCTTTTAAGTATATACCCAAGGGTGGAATCACTGAGTTACATAGTATTTCCATGTTTAATTTTTTTTTTTTTGAAGAACTGACATGCCATTTTCTACAGACACTAAGAGTTCTTATTTTATTTTAATTTATTTTTTCAGTGTTCCAAGATTCATTGTTTATGCACTACACTCAGTGCTCCATGCAATACTGTCCTCCTTAATACCCACCACCAGGCTTACCTAACCCCTGACTAACAGCTATTTTAAAAATTATAAGCATTATATTCTTTTCTAGTATTAACCTAGATTTTTACTAAATCATTTATTACCCCAAATTTTCAATGTCCCTCCTAAAATGTGGTACTCCAAACCAGAAATCATACTTGAGCCTATATTGACTTGTAGATGAGGCATGATTTCTCCATTCCTATATGCTGTCTTCCTTTATTTTTTTCTGCAATATAGTCATTTTTTTCAATTTTTAAAATTTAGTTTTTTAAACAAAAAACAAAACAATTCACCTTTTAAATACACACAGTTTTCATCCTTGCTTTTTAGAAGTACTGAACTGTAATTTGTTTTGTTTTGAAATAAAACCTTTCTCATCCTCCACCTATACTTCATATTTAAACTCACCTTTATGCTAGGCAATAGTGCTTCCACTTATGTACCTCAAATGAAAATTGGAACACAAATAATTAGCTCAGGGCTTATAAACACCCTTCATACATTTATGTGTATGGACCAGTATACACATCTGTGTGTCTATTTTAAATAAAAATTCCTTTTCTCCAAAATACTAATGAGTACTTGCATGTTAATTTTCACATCATGTACAATAAGAATTATAATTGGTGCTGTGATATGGTTAGATGCTTCTTTACTGGAAAAAAAGCGATTCTGATATCCAAAATCTAGCTTACTCATTTGACTAAGGCTGATGATGTGAAGTGAAAATTGTTGCCTAGTGTTCAAGAGTCTGGTGTCTATTTCTAGGCAAAAGTTAAGCTGTAAATCTCATAAATGCCTATAATCAAAATGCTGGGGGGAAGTTACCATTCTTAAGCATTACCTTGCTTGCTTTGAATTGCACCTCTACTGCCTTTAAAGTTTAGCATCTGGCCCCACAATCATTATTCAGGTAAATTAGCTAATATAATTTTCTTCCTAAATGTGACTAAATTTAATATTCAACCCCTGTGTGGAGGTAAGGCTCTTTCTCTTATTTTAGTGGAGAATCCTTCGTAGTGATCATCCTCTAGTAAGGGTCATGAACCTTAAAACAGGATAGTCTTCTGTTTAAAACTAAATATTTGGTGGCCTTCATGTTGTCTACAAACTCATTAATGCAAAATTTAAATAAATTAAAGATTAAAATGCATTTTTGTTATATCTTAATTTTATCTTTTCACAGTTAATAAATTTGAAGTGAACTGTCTTATTAATCTTTTTTATAATTTGGTGGGAGAAGTAACAGAGCGGCAAGGTGCCACCATTGGGCTAGATCGTAATGCATTTCGAAACATCCTTCACGTGACATTTGGAATGACTGATGACATGATTATGGACAGAGGTAAGAAGACATACAGTATTCAAATGGGTCAGATCCAGTCATAACTGGGAAAAAAATTAGGAGTTTGGACAGTCTTGGTAGGAAGCTTAATGTTCTGAATTCCCAATTTCACTTGAATATAAAAAATTAATTTGTGTATTCAGAGGTAGGGTTATAGGGAAGGTGATTATATGTACTCTATTCTGTGTATTTAAGAAAAGAACAAAACCCAGCTTGAATAATTAGTTTTTCCTTACTTTATATCTATAAATCTAAAATACTTCTATTTCTACTTAGTAAATATAATAATGAAAAGAACAATTTTTAAAGAACATAAATTTCCTTATATCATCAAAACTATTTCAATAAAAATTAAGTTATAACTTTATCAATTGTATAGTAGCATTACTTTTCTTGAGTAAGGAAAATATAAAATCACATATTTTATGTTAACATATCAACACATTTAGTGTATCAATATATTCATATATTAATAATTATTGATTAGTATATTTAGATACTCAGAATTTACTTTGTTTCCATAAAATATGAAAGGAATATGTGAAAGTTTAAATAAAAGAGTTTTCCAATGTTATATCTTAGTTTCCTTCTTTGTCAAATGAGCATGTCAGACTATCTGATCCTGAAGTTTTGTCCACATTTTAAAAGTGGGTAGCACCAGTGTAAATATATACTGAGGACAAAAATGCAGCACAGGTATTATGTTGTACTTCTCTTTTAGTATTCCGAGGTTTTGATAAGGACAACGATGGCTGTGTAAACGTATCAGAGTGGATTTATGGATTATCAGTATTTCTTCGAGGAACTTTGGAAGAAAAAATGAAATGTAAGATTTCAGGTTACCCTATTGCTTTGTACATTAGGGTTAACATATCTAAAGGATGTACATCCATGTCTTCCAAGCCGGCCAGTAAAATAGGTTTGTCTTTCGGTTGGTTGGTTAGAATCTCCATTAGCTTCTTTTATGGAGCAAATTCAAATCAATGATAAAGACTGAAAAAATTAATACCAAGGAAAATCAAGAGATTCTGAGGAGTAATTCATGCCACGCAAGACTGCATAAGCATATACTATACATGCTAACTATATACATATGGATTTATGTATTAATGTATTAAATATTTTGCCTGAGGTAAATATTGTTACCTGAATTATTAACCA
>RCUC01098022.1:0-14569 GCA_003697995.1 Taxidea taxus jeffersonii | reverse complement strand
GACCCGAGCCGAAGGCAGAGGCTTTAACCCACTGAGCCACCCAGGCGCCCCAAGAAACTAATATTTTAAATGTATATTGAGAACTCCTTTGTTTTCATTTAAATCTAATGGCAGAATCTTAGCATCTGCTGACAATTGACTTCTATTTCCATCCCGAGGGGAAGTTCTCAAAGTACCCAATTCCCTCATTCTGTAATTGTAATTCTTGTGTCTCAATCTTCTGGAAAGAGCCCCCCACCTAAATGTTAGGAAGTCATTAAGAATTCATCTCTATTCAATCTTTCAAATCTCTGCCAAGATTGCCAACAGAGTGCCAAATGGCTCTTAGCTGTTTGTAGATCTGAGCTGAGCTGAACAGTCAGGCTTACACTAAGTCTTTATTTCACTCAGATTCTGAGTGATCTGACTTCCCATCAGATTTAATTCTGATGGCTTTTGTTGGCTTCATTAGTGAAAACAGTGGGAAAAATGAATAATAACTATGAAAAATATCTGTGGTGGATTCATACTACTACTAACATGGATATTTCATTTCTCAATGTTTGTCCTTGTCACAATTTGCAATTTAGTTTCAGCTGGGTATTGAATTTTTCAACAAATACATTTCCCTCTTTTGTGAAATTAAAATTATATGGAAGCATATAACATTAAGTAAGACAACTTTGGGTAGTTTCACTACTTCATCATTAAGAAAGCGTGTGACATCAGGGAGATGAAAATTGGACATAGTTTGTGTTTTAGCACAATGTAGACAATTGGTATTAAGATATACTAAGGTGGGACGCCTGGGTGGCTCAGTTGGTTAAGCAGCTGCCTTCCGCTCAGGTCTTGATCCCAGCGTCCTGGGATCGAGTCCCACATCGGGCTCCTTGCTTGGCAGGGACCCTGCTTCTCCCTCTGCCTCTGCCTGCCACTCTGCCTGTGCTCACTCTCTCTCTCTAACAAATAAATAAATAAAATCTTAAAAAAAAAAAAGATATACTAAGGTATGCTTTTCATTATAGCAATCTCCGTGTTTTCCAGGGTTTTGAAGAATTATACCTACGACATGTGTTATTCAAAATATAACTCTGAAATTGTTCCTTCTGCCCTGTAAAAACAAGTCATTACAATCAAGCAGTGTTTGCCCTGTGAATTTATCAAGCCACATGGACCTTAATGACAGATGACCTAAAGGTAAGTGACAGTTCACCTTGCGGAGCTATTTAGAGTAGAAAAGACACAGCTTACTACAAGCATTACCTAATCTCCTTTTAATTTCTGTTAAGTCTCAGCATAAAAATAACTTGAATAAATGCCCAAAGGGTCATAGTTAGAGATGACATATACTAAACATTTTTCCGTTTGAGGACTATAGAAAGGAATACAATATCCAGATAACTATGAAGATACCTTGTATTTTAGGAGTGTATCTTTCATTGAACATTTATATGCTTCTTTTGAGTGGCCATTTTCATTTAATTTGTCAAAATAAAAGAAATGAAATATGTCTCTTCATCATATTATATCCTAGAAATTGGATATTGAGTTTTCTGAATATATTAAAGAAGATATTTAAAGAATGGAACAACTAGCTTGAAGTTGCCCTTTTTTGTGGTTCTTTATAAAAAGAGAAAAAGTAGGGATGCCTGGGTGGCTCAGTTGGTTAAGCGGCTGCCTTCGGCTCGGGTCATGATCCCAGCGTCCTGGGATCGAGTCCCACATCGGGCTCCTTGCTCGGCAGGGAGTCTGCTTCTCCCTCTGCCTCTACCTGCCACTCTGTCTGCCTGTGCTCGCTCCTGCGCTCTCTCTCTATCTGAAAAAAAAAAAAAAAAAAAAAAGAGAAAAAGTAAGTCATTAGATATAAAAGACAAAACCCTTTAAAACACTCAACCAAAATAAGTGGAAATAAAATGGAAAAATAATGGAAATAAGAACATGGATATGTGTGTGTGTGTGTGTGTGTGAAAAGTCTATGTATATGTTATATATACATGTATATTTTTACACATACATGTACATGCATGCATATGTGTGTTTATGTATCTGTATCTGTACCTTTATCTATATATGTATATTCCTCTCCTCCTGTAAAATAGCACAAATAATGCATCATGGCCCAAGTTGAGCACTTTATGTTTTGTAAGGTCACTTGTAATGTAGATTGCTTAGAAAATTACTGTTTGCTTCTCTTGTGTGACTTCCATGAAATCAGCATTCAGCAAGCCCGGCTTCCTGGCAAACAACGGAACATTCAGCTAATATGTGAGGAAAGAGACCTCTCCAATGAGAAGGGAGGGCAGAGAGTGGGAAAAGTGGCAACTCGGGTACAAAGGAGCAAAGAACGGTGATTCATAAGGAGGGTGGGAGAACGAAGCCTGCCTCCATGCCTGCCACAGTATAGATCCCACAACTGGCACTTACTTGGCAGATAATCCACCAGGGCACTGACCTTGGCAGCTTTACAGAGGTAACCTTTATGTGAAGAGGAACTGTTCTTCAACAATGTCTCCAATATGCTTGCCACAAAAACTCGCTCTTTTTTTTCCTGAGGAAAAGGGGGACATGCATGGAAAAGCATATTTTATTTTTCCATTCCCCCTTTACCCCTGGTTGCAGAGGCAACATTCATGGCTCACTGTGGAAAATTTCCTATATGCCTTATGTGTTCATTATAGTCCTCAAGTTCGTGTAAATGACATTTAATTAGAAGACACAACGACAATGGCTTTTATTAGTTCACTGCATTTTCCTTTCAGTGCAGGGCCACAGAATAGCTAGTTCTCCCTAGAAACCTTTTGTGTGAGTAATTCTGTTAGGCAGTCTCATTCCCAATGGGGCAGCCTCTACCTAGAATGCTGCCTTCTGTCCTAGTGTCCCTTCTTTCACCCGCATGCCACATTATAAAAGTGGCTGTGATGGTGGCCTTCTTGCTTCCATTTATATGTCTATCAATGGCCTGTAGTTTGTTATTCTCAGTACTCCTGTACTGACACTCAGAGGTGCCAAAATATATCTGGTACCTTGTGTTCGAGAAAGAAAGCCCTGTTCCAGAGAGCCTGAGGAAACTTCACACTCTCGCAATTAGAAGCATTAATGCAGTCGGAGAAAACAAAAATGAAAATCTAACCTTGTATTTTGATGATCATAGAAATACCAGGAATAGTTCCAACAGTGGGGGAAAAATATTTGAGGAGTTTACATGCCTGTACATGCATAGCATAGCAGGCTGCCAGCCGAGACTGGTGGTAAGCCCATTCAGAAATTTCAAGTCACAGTTCCTTTGGGAATAATGTGCTATTGTGCCTGCTTGCTCTAAGTCAGAAAGGGCTCTTTCCTTTACAGCTGGCATCGGGCTTAGTGATGAATCACTTGCCTCTTTATATTTTTGCTCTTCTTATTTTGTTGGAGATTACTGGCCATGATTGATGGATGGCTCCATGCAACTGGTAAAAGCAGAAAATAGCTGCTCTAGAGTAAAACAACAGGAAGAAAAAGACAATATTATACTTCTGCCTTAGGTTTGCAGCTGAATTAGTTATGTTTGCCCAGGAGTGGGAATTTAGTTTCCTATTTCATCCTTCAGATATTATTGTCTTTACTCATAATGGCCAGATCATGCTATAAATCAAGGAAAATAGTTTCCACTAAACTAGCAAATACCTTTAAGCTAGACTAAAATATGATTCCATTTTGAAAGGGTGTTTTGAAGTATAAAGTAAAATTACTATATATGTCCACTTTCAAACACAATTCGTATAACATTGTATACTTTTTATTTTTAGTATTTATCATAATTTTAGTCAGTCAGCTACTGAGTCATTTGCTTATCAACAGTCTTTCACCTAAATGAAACCCTGAGAGGGTAGGGACAAAGTCATCTTGTGCATCCCTTATCCCCATCACCTAGCACATATGAGGTGCTCAAAAAACATTTCAAATCTTTGGTGAATAACTAATACAGGGATGTGTAATGTAAGGTCTGACTATATTAAATATTTCATCATGAAAAATCAGCCACATTTATATGTTTCTATATAAATATGAGGAAGAGGAAAGAGTTACAAGGGAGGAAGAAACTGATACAGAATTTTGGGGGAGGAGAAATTTACCTTAGTGACAAAGGAGGGGAGATTAGAATAGGTTGCAAGGCAGGGGGATGGTGTTTGAAGTGAGACTTGAAAATAGGACAGCAAAGTGAAAAGTGGAGGGGCTGAGAAGCATGGATGGATGATTTTATGTAGAACAAATTATACGAAGCAGAGGGCTGATTTATGGAAGTTGTTGGAAATCATGCTGGAATAATGATCCTAATCAGCTGATCCACAAGTTTGTCAAAAGCTTTGTGTAACAAACCAGAGGATTAGATTCTATGTAGTTAGAAAGCGAGCCCTGAAAGTAAGGCTTTTCAGTGAGAAATACCATGATCAGAGTGAGGCCTTAGGGAGACCAGTCTGAGAGCAGTAAGAAAGATTTGTGGTGTTAAGAGGGAAGTAAAGGGTCAAATTAGAACGCTATAGTTAAATTCCAGAATGTAGATTCAAAGAGTATAGTGATGGAGGAGCATTTGCATTTGGGAGAGTGATGACTTGGAGGTTGTAAACATTAGTTAAGAGGGCGATAATGGTGCTGCTACCAGAAACGTGGAAAACCATGGGATGAGTAAATTTAGATGACAAGGTGATGAATTTAGTCTCAATCATGTTAGTTAGAGGCACTGATAGGCCATTTGTTTAGAAGTTTGACAGTGCAATTGGCATTTCAGAGTTTAAAATCTTGGGAGAGCAGTGTAAGATAGTGGTTAATACCAACATAAGGAACCCTGGATAGATCAAGTGGATTGGAGGTGAAGGTCATTGGGAATAAGAAGATGAAGTTTTTTAGTGGTGAATGGTGGAACTTCACCATACACAAAGAATGGTAGTAGGCCCTGAAGGGAGAGAAGAAAGTATAATTCATAATTTCCTCTTATAAGAAGCTTATAATCTAGTTAGCTATTTAATCAAATTAAATGTCATTTATTTAATTACTGATTATTTATAAACATGAAATAAGCACCTATGTTGTCCTAGGTATAACTACTCTTCTCTCCATTCAGAATTCTGTTGTCCAGGCTATTTATTTCTGTCATTTCAACTACTCCTTTTAGAAATGTGGTGTCAAGTCCATTTTCCTACTTTCATTCTCCCTCTAATTTATCATTTTTGCCTTTAAAGTGTGATGTAAAAATTGTATGCAGAGGCAACCTGATGAGCAAAGGTTAAAATATGGCTTTTATTTCCAGTTGCAGAATTCCTTAGATCAGGACATTATCTTTTTATTAATGCATGTGAAAACTCCTTTTTTTGCCATTTTATGAAATTATATATATAACTTTTTAAATTACACATTTTATGGTCATTATGGAAAAATTAGGAAATAAAGATAAGGAAAAAAAAAAGAAGAAGAAAGCAACATAGAATTCCATACCCTCAAATTCCAGTTTTTAGATACAGAAGAGTCACTTTGCTATTTAACTCAGGTGTTTGTTAGCTTCTGTGTCCAGCAGCTGCAGGACTAGGACTGAGATTCCTACTCTTTCGTAAGCTATTGAGACTCCTGGCTGTCACCTCCCACTGCCCCTTCTCAGTCCATCAACTGCTACTCATGCCTTTCCTATTACTTTGCTCCAGGTCTTAGATCTTAGCCCTCCTCTTAGATCTAGGCTGCTGTCACAGTCTGCACTGACCAGCTGCTCAGGGATCATGGTACCGGCACTGCTTGTTTCTGTACTGGGGCGTTTCCCTGCACTGAAGAAATTGCCAGCAACCCTTCCATGGGGTCTGTTGGCAGTTGCTCTTTCTCCATTAGGGTTTGGGACCACTGCCACTCTTTTCTACAGTTAGTGGGTTTCCTCTGCATCATATGCTACCCTATGGCTGTCTTGTGGGGAGGTCCAAGCTATGAGAAAATGTTCCTAGGGTACAACTAGCTGCACTCCTTGTCATTGTACCGGGAGCTTCAATGCCTGCTTTATGACTCCTTTTGCCATTTCTAATTAGTGACAATTTGAAACCCAAATCATCCTTCCAGGAGACATTGACCTTGAGTTTTTCCTCTGATCACTTTCTTGCCTCAGGGTTTTCGCATTGCAGTTTGCTTCCACTCCCAGGAAAGTTGCTGGAGGCATGGGCTCTGAAGGCCACCTTGACTTTTCTGTTTCACCACCTTAATGGAGAAATGTCTACCTCATTGGAGTTCCAGATGACTCTGACTCCCTCCCTTATCTGGTCGGTAAGGCTGGTCAGAGGGCACATCAGTATCCTTGATAGTAAACCCTAGACTTACTGTTAGTTTACCCCACCATATCATTAGAATACTTGGGGCGGTAAGAGCCTGAAAGCTGCATTCAGATAGGCAAAGCCAAATACAAATTTATCAGGAATTTACCAGCTGAAAATTCTAGAGTGGGAGATAAACTGATTCCAGGTAGAGCTTATATACGAGGACTCAAATGACAACTTCCAGCTTCCAGAGCCTGGATTCTCTCTGCACTTGAGCAAAAGCAAGTGCAGAGAAGAGAGTAAAATATATTTTACTCTCTTAAGCCTTTTTGAAATCCTGTTTCCGCACTGTGTCATTTTAGTTACCCAATCTAGATTTTTGTTATTTCTAGATTCCATCAGCACTCTTCATTATCTTCAAGAAAGTTTCTTTTTTTTTTTTTAATTTTATTTATTTATTTGACAGACAGAGATCACACAAGTAGGCAGAGAGGCAGGCAGAGAGGGGAGGGGAGAAGCAGGCTCCCTGCCGAGCAGAGAGCCCAACATGGGACTCCATCCCAGGACCCTGGGATCATGACCCAAGCTGAAGGCAGCGGCTTAACCCACTGAGCCACCCAGGTGTCCCCAAGAAAGTTTCTGATAAAACTCCTGGACAATGCAAAACAAGTCTTATTATGGTCTTCTAAGGTCTTCTTCTATGTTGATATCAAATTATTAGAACTTTTAGAATCTTTGAATTTTGGCGAAGGAAATCAGCTCAGAATTAAACAGTGCAGGTGTTGTTTTTTTTTTTTAACCATTTAGGAAGCAGACCCAGATTTAGTAATGTTTATAAGGTCACACAGAACAATAAAGATACATAATGCTACTGTTATTTTTGTTTAATTCCACTCTTATTTTCCTCTCCAGTTGTTTTATCTAAAATTATATCATTGGAGGATTCATCACACATCATTGAAATCAAGCAACTTTATGTCAGTGACATTTTCTTTTCAACACGTCAGCAGAAACTAAATCAGTATGACACGCCTTATTTTCTAGTGTGCTTACAGTAGGTGTTCAGTGTATTGATTCAACCTGCATTATCTCACTATGTTATGAATATAATTAAAGCTCTCTGATATATATATTCTGTTTCCTAGCTTGAAAATCATTCTCCTTTATGAATCCTGGAAACAAAATTAAGTTGGATGGGACCTTGGTATCCAATAACTTTTCACCTGTTGATGAGGCAGGAAACTGTGATAGAGAGATGCCATAGAGAGATGAAATGATGTGCCCGAAGAGGAATATTGAGTCAGTTGCCTTTTCTTTGTGAGCTGTGACCATTACATCACATTCCCTGAGACTATTTCTCTTTCTTTTTATTTGGAACACATCTTTAAAGTTTTCTTTGTTGTATTTAGAATTTTTGAGCCTCCCGTTGTTCAGTGAGGACTTTGGTCTTCCTGATACTATTCATACAAGTTCACACTAATCTTTTGCCTTAGCCTTGGTTGTGTGTCCACATTCTATGGATTGTCCTAGTCTCTTTTAGAAGGTTTCTTTCTTTGGAAGTTTCTTCCCTCCTTAAAATTTTAGAGCATTTTAAATGATTACTTAATTAAGATTATTTCCCCCAAGACCATTCCAGACTATCCCTATTATCACAAGTCCTGTCCCTAGATAACAGCAGGGTTTTTTTCCTGTTAACTTTGGAAATACATGTTCCTAAACTCAGAACTTTCCATTCCTATGCTGTTTTGGTAATAAAGAGGACACACACACACACACACATATTTTTTCCTTTTGTTTGTGTTCTCTCTCTCTAGCTCTTCTGTTAACTCAGGCCAGGAAAACTGGATGTTACCTCTTGAGCGCCATCTAACCCCACAATCTAGGAACCATGTCTGGGTACATTGAAAACTCCCATGCCTGTGGTAGAAGTGTGTTAACTTTTCACTGTGCCCTTCCCTAGAGCTGGCTCTGACCAGGGCTGGAGGAGCGCATGAAAGTAACAGGTGGTGTGGCAGTAAAATGAAGAACAAAGGTCCTATGTTGGATGGAAAGAGGATAAAGAGGAGCTAACAAAAGAAATAAAGAGGGAAAAATAGATGGAAAGTGAGAGGCAATATAGGAACTTACAGGTATAATAATCATACAATAAATTCCCCCAAATAGCTTCAGATATGTCATAGATTGCACATAGGAGGAGTTTGATGGTGAAAGTAAAAGAGTTCTGAAGATAGCCAGAAAGTATATTGGGACAGTAGGAGGGCTGATCTTTTTTAAGATAAAGGATACTGATGGGGTGGGAGTCTATGAAAAAAAGAGATGGGAAAATGTTAGATAGGAAGGGTTTGTGTATGTTTATGTGTATCTTCTGAGAGAGAGAGAGAGAGGAAAAGAGATTGGAGAGAATCTTATGCCAATGTTTTGTAAAGTAATTTAAAAATTCAGATTCCTCACTGGGCTCGGGAATCTATATTTTAACACACAGATGATTTTTAAGCACACTAAGATTAAAAAACTATTATCTAAGCAGGTTTAAAGAAATTGGATTTACTGTCTGCAGGCAAGAGAGCAACTTTAGATAAAAGGTAAATCTCTGGGGGCGCCTGGGTGGCTCAGTGGGTTAAAGCCTCTGCCTTCGGCTCAGGTCATGATCCCAAAGTCCGGGGATCGAGCCCCGCATCGGGCTCTCTGCACGGCAGAGAGCCTGCATCCTTCTCTCTCTCTTTCTGCCTGCCTCTCTGCCTACTTGTGATCTCTGCCTGTCAAATGAATAAATAAAATCTTTAAAAAAAAAAAAGGTAAATCTCTGAAACAAGTTGGAATGATGAGAAGATAGACATGTTTAGTATACGGTGAAGTAAAAAAGGTATAAGAAGAGGAGGGTAAAAAGACTTGCATTGCTTTATGTTGCATGGCTTTTCACTTGTTATTTGTGTAAGGACAGAAATAATTTTCTGTATGTATTAGCCTCCAGGCTATAGATACTTTACTTCTGTTCCATGACTTAATCATCAATAGTCCTTCTATATAGTAGATATTATCATTCCCCTTTTCTCATTTTCCCCTTTTGAAGAAAAAAAAACCACAAACCAAAGCTCATAGAAATTCAGTAACATGTCAAGATGACACATCCAAGTAGTGGTAAAGCCAGGGTCTGGTCTCAGGTAAATCTGTCTCTAATCTCCAGCTTCTTTAGCAAAGGGTAGAGATCATCATTTTTTTTTTTTTTTCCTGTAAAGGGCAAAGGAGTAAAGATTTTCAGTTTTGTGGGCAACTACTCAACTCTGCCACTGTAGTGAAAAGCAGTGGCAGAAAATATGTAAATAATGGGCACTCCTGGTTCTAGCAGAACTTTATTTATGGACACTAAAGTTTGAATTTCAAGTAATTTCCATGTGTAACAAAAATCTTCTTCTTTTGATATATTTTTAACCATTTAAAAATGTAGAAACTGGGGCATCTGGGTGGCTCAGTGGGTTAAGCCTCTGCCTTCAGCTCAGGTCATGATCCTGGGGTCCTGGGATCAAGCCCCGCATTGGGCTCTCTGCTCAGCAGGGAGCTGGCTTCCTCCTCTCTCTGCCTGCCTCTCTGCCTGCTTGTGATCTCTGTCTGTCAAATAAATAAATACAATCTTTTAAAAAAAAAGTAGAAACCATTCCTACCTTGAAGGCTGTGCAAAATGGGTGGTAAGCCAGATTGAACCCACAAAGCCATCATTTGGCTTGTCAGTTCCTGGCATAGGAAGGGCACTGCTTGTCAAACTCATGCTGTCCACAACAACTGTCCAAATGTAGGAGCTGAGATTATCCAATCAGCATAAACACTAAGGCTTAAAGTATGAAGACCAACCCTGAGCTAATTGTTCTCCGGAGGAAAACTATAATTCTGTGTAAACTTTTGTATAATTTTACATCTTTTGATCCTGGCCCAGAAAAGGAGAGAGTAGACTACAATGAGTATTAGACTGTCTGCCATCTGCTTGTCTTTCCACATCCATTTTCCATGCTGCTCTGCAGCTGAGGAGGCTGACCTGATAGATGCCTTCTTATTCTCTTGTTTTGGGTTGGGAATGGGCAGTGGGGAGCATCAGGAGGAGATGAAAGGGAGAGAGGAAAGTACAGTTGAGGTCTTTCTTCCTCAGTTCCTTTCCTGAAAGTTTTGTGCAGGTTGGATGTTTTCTCTAAGGCCTTTGCTCCCTTTTTAGTGTCCCTCTTTGTGGGACACCTTCTGCCCAGATTCCAGGAACCACTTCTCCTCTCTAATTCCAGTCTAGGGAAAATTAAGTGTGCCTTGTGCTGCTAGCCATGGGATACTGAGCTGTCCCTCATATTTTCCCATTTCTTCTTCACACCCTTGTAAATAGTCCTTTTGTTATTCTCTTCCCAGATCACACATTTGAATGGGAAGACCCTGTCAAATACAGAGGGCCGCAACTGGGTATAACAATTTCTGTTTTGGAGGCTTCTCCAGAGCATCTCATCCTTTGTGTCCACTTGTACCCCTAATACATTCTTAACAATCTTCTTGAGGTTCAACTGACACACAATAAATGGCACACAATTAAAGTGCACATTTTAAAGGTTTTGATGTATGTAAATACCCATGAAACATCACCAGAATCAAGATAATGAACATATTCATCACCCCTAAAAGTTTCCTTCTGCCCCTTTGTAATCTCTCCCCACTGCTCTCTCTCCTCCCCTCCTGCATCCCTAAGTAGTCTACTTTCTGTCATTAGAATTCATTTACATTTTGTATAATTATATATATGCTATATAATATATACAATATATATAATATATATATTTTATATGTATCAGGAGAATTATTTAGTATGAAATCTCTTTTTTTCTTTTTGAGAGAGAGAGTGAAAGAGAGAGAGAGAGAGAGAGCACCCGTGCATGGTGTAGAGATGGGACAGAAGGACAAAGGGAGGGGGAGACAGAGAATCTTAAGTAGGCTCCTTGCCCAGCACAGAGCCCCATGAGGGTTGATCCATGACCCTGTGATCATAACCTGAGTTGAAATCAAGAGTCAGATGCTTAACCAAGTGAGCCACCCAGGTGCCCCAGTATGAACTCTCTTTGTTCTGGCTTTTTTTTTTCTTAGCATTATCTATTTCTTATAATATTTTCAGTTGTTGCATTAGTGTTTATTGCCTGTATATGTCATCATGTCCGTTTGCCTCTGTTTAGACTTCAAATTCTTCAAGGAGAAGAATTGTACACTTGTCATTGCTACACTTGTCATTGTACCCCTAGAACCTAGCACAGTACCTGTCATACAGAGAAGACACTCAATACTTATGGAAGGAAGGAAAGAGGGGAGATATGGGGTGACAAGTAGCCTCTATCCCCTAAGCTGTTTGCCTCTTTGGCAAAGAAACTTCTTTGCCAAATACTGACCTTCTTCCATCAGTGTTTAATAATCTCTTTGTAGCAGAAGGCTCTCAGTAGGACTGGCCCTCCATCAGAAGATGAAGCTGATGAGTTTCTTATTCCTTTACATGGGTTCTGTGGTTCTGCACCACCTCATTCTCCCTCTCATCCCCTCTGTGGTTCCAGAAATATATCTCAGTTTATTGTGGTATATGAGTGGCACATCCAACACTGGTTTCTCACGTCCATGTCAGCAGTGGGGACCAGTGAGGCAACTTCTGGAGAGGAGTGAAGAGGTTATACAGTGCTGAAGCACATACAGCCTTGCATTTGTGTATGTGAGTTTTGGTAGGGGTGTGGATTGCAAAGACCCATACAGTCACTTACCCAAGAAAAATAAACACATAGCTTCTTTCTCTTTCATTCTGGACTACTTCCGTGGAGGCTGAAAGATTATGGGGACTTTTATTATTGAGAGCTAAATTATACAATTCCTTCCATTTAGGTTTCTGAACTGCAAGCCACTGGGCTAGATTCTGCAGGACAGCACAGGCCTTGAGCAGAAATCAACTTTGGCTTTAGGCTAGAGTGAGTACGAGACTGTTTTGGTTAATGGGATGAAAATCCTGTGATAGAATCTCCCTCCTTCAGATCTATGATGTCTGTAAATCTTAGCCTGCTCAAGTTTGGTGTAGCCTGGATAAGCCCTTTTCCTCAATAATCTCTACTCCCATGGGTTTTCAACACTTATTAAAGCCTTGCCTTTATTCTGGGACAGAGGTAGACAAAGAGAACCTTTAAAAGGATTAAAAAGGGAAGCTATTCCAATTGCCTCTTCCCTCTCCTCTGTCCATGCTCCTTGGTCTTCTGTTTTCACCCCTCTAACAGAGTCAAGACAGAGCTGGCACTAATTATTTACATTTTAATGTCATTGAGTTTCATAGGCAAGCCCATGCTTGCTGGGACAACAGCCAGCTTACCCCCAAGGGACCCTGGCGCTGAAGGAATATGTGTAACTGAAATGTCAGGCTATAGATTTCAGCAGTGCTGCCTCCAGTTCTTTATAACTGCAATAGGTATAATAATTTATACAAGGACTAAATAGATTTGTGAGCAGCCCTGGAAATTTAAGCATGTATAACATACTGTAGAAGTTCCCTTCTATTCTCCTTTCCTAAGAGCTTTTTGTAGGTTTGTTTTCCCAATCAGGAATGGATATTGCATTCTTTCAAATGCTTTTTCTGTCTATTGAGACAATCACGTGTGATTTTTTTGTATATTAAATCAACCTTGCATTTCTGGAATAAACACCATTTGGTCATCATGTATTCTCATATTTTGTTCTATTTGATTTGCCAATATGTTGCTGAGGATTTTTGCATCTATGTTCATGGGGAATACCTATGTGTGATTTTTTCCTCTGGTATGTTTTTGTCTAGTTTTGTTATCAGAGTACTATTAGCCTTATTTAGAAGAGCTGGGGAGTAGTCACTTCTTTTCAAGTTTCTGGAAGAGTTTGTGTAGAAGAGTAATTTTCCTTCACTGTTTGGGAAGATCCACCAGTGAAGCTGTCTTTAAGTTTTCTTTGTGGGAAGATTTGTAACTGGAGTTTTTTCTGTGGGAAGATTTGTGACTATGAACTCAATTTCTTTAATAGACATAGGGAGGCTATTCAGGATATTCAAGCTTATTTTGAATGGGCTTTGTTTTTGTCTCTTTCAAGTTATTTGTCCACTTATCCAAGTTGTTGAATATTTTTTTTAAAAGCTTCATTTATTTTAGAGAGAGAGAGAGAACACGAGAGGAAGTATGGGGAGGGGCAGAAGGAGAGGGAGAGAGAAAATTTCAAACAGACCACAGAGTCTGATGTGGGCTGGATCTCACAACATTGGTATCATGACCTGAGCTGAAACCAAAAGTCGGACCTCAACTGACTGTGCCACCCAGGCACCTCTGAAGCTGTTGAGTTTAATGGCATACACTTGTCCATAATATTACTGTATTATCTTTTAAATATCTTCAGAATGTGGGGCGCCTGGGTGGCTCAGCGGGTTAAGGCCTCTGCCTTAGGCTTGGGTCATGGTCCCGGGGTCCTGGGATCGAGCCCTGCATCAGGCTCTCTGCTCGGCGGGGAGCCTGCTTCCCTCTCTCTCTGCCTGCCTCTCTGCCTACTTGTGATCTCTGTCTGTCCAATAAATAAATAAAATCTTTAAAAAAAATATTTCAGGGACGCCTGGGTGGCTCAGTTGGTTAAGAGGCTGCCTTCGGCTCAGGTCCTGATCCCAGCGTCCTGGGATCGAGTCCCACATCGGGCTCCTTGCTCAGCAGTGAGCCTGTTGCATCTCCCTCTGCCTCTGCCTGCCTCTCTGTCTGCCTGTGCTCGCCCCTGCGCTCTCTCTCTATCTGACAAATAAATAAACAAAAAAAATATTTAAAAAAATAAATAAAAATAAAAAAAATATTTCAGAAAAAAAAATTTAAATATCTTCAGAATGTGTAATGATCTCACTTCTCTCGTTCCTAGTGTTTGTTATCTGTGTAATCTCACTTTTGTCCTTTGTAAGTCTGGCTAAAAGTTTGTCAGTTTCAGTGATCTCAAAAGCCAGCTTTTAATTTTATTGATTTTCTCTATTGTTTTTGTTCCCAAGTTTATTGATTTCCTCTCTGGTGTTCATTATTTCCCTCCTTCTGTTTAGGTTGTTTAACTTGCTTTTCATTTCTAATTTTTTTAATTGGAAGCTGAGGTCATTGATTTGGGACTGTTTCTCTTTTCTAATACAGCATTTGGTACTACAAATATTCTTCTAAATACTGCTTTACAGGCAGCCCATTTTTTTATATGCTTTATATGCTTTAATCAGTTTAAAATTTCTAATTTCCCTTTTTATTTCTTTTTGATCCATGGGTTTTTTAGAAGTATGTCTAATTTGTAAATATTTTTAAAATATTTAA